>PVKE010002608.1:19400-80788 GCA_004027555.1 Craseonycteris thonglongyai | reverse complement strand
AAAGTAGGTGAGTACTTTTAGATTCTTCAAACTCCCTAACCCCAGGAATAAATGTTCACTCAAAAAGAAAATTCGGGGAAGCCAGGATGGCTCAGCGGGTTGAGCGCTCACTTTGCAGCACTGGGGACCAGGGATCGAGTCCCGGCCCCGGCCCCGGCCCGTGCGGAACCATGTGCTGAACTGGGAGCTCCCCCAGTTCGGTTCTCTCTCTGTCTCTGTATCTCTGTATCTCTCTCTCTCTCTCTTTCTGTGTCAAAAATAAATAAATAAATAAATAATATATTAAAAGAAAATTCATTGTAAACTACAAATGATCAAACTTGCTAAATATTTTTAATGTTATTATTAATAAGAAAAAACACTAGGAAAAGAAAAGGATAAGAATATCCATCTACACGTCCATCTACTTCAAAGCTTAATATTAACAAGAGTAAACCTAAGTGTCATAAAACCTTACATATTACAAAAGACAAATACATGAAAGGACTTTTATTTTTATCACTCAGCTTAAACTAATAAGGAAAATAGGGTTTTAACTAGGCTTCACACATAAATTTTGAAGTTAAAATTAAGCCCTAAAATCAAACATTTAAGCATCAATAAAAATCTCTTCTCCTTCTCTCTCTCATCCAAATATGACATTAGCTTTGTTTTTATTTTCACTATTTCAAGAAAGCATTTCTTTAAAAAACAGGCATCCTATTTGTGAAAAGCATAAGCCTTGGCTCTTTTCATATTTTCAACTTTCACATAAAAATATCTTATCTACCTTGGAAGCCAAAACATGTAATGAAATTCTGTATCAAGAAAATTAAACAACATATGATTGAGGAATACAAAATGTACACAAATGACAAGACTTTTCCCTTAAATAACATCATTGCAAAAGATACACTGTGAATATTTTAATGTATTATGCTATATAACATAATATATAAACCTTTTAATTTATAGGCTCTATCCCAAGATAAAGTAGTTGTTCTTCTCAAAAAAGGAAAAGAAACAAATCAAACATTATTAGACTATGGTTCAAACTAAATTATCTAATTTTCAAAACAAATGGTTGATATTTACAGCCAGGCTCTTCAGGAAAACTGTTCTATATAATGATTCTACAGTTGTTTCAATTAAGGCTTAGATGTCTACTGTCTAAGTAATCTAAGTATTTAACAAGTGAATAGCTATTTCTACTCTCAGAAAAGAAATTCCTCCTAACCAAAGAGCTAGCCAACACATTATAACTGCTGGGTAGACTGATAATGGCAGGATGCACTGAGGTTATTAAAGAAAAGCTTTATATTTATAAAGCTATTAACAGCTGACCATTCAGTTTCACAGAGCACAGACTAGAAATGTGAGTCCTTAAGATAGCAAAACAGTAAGAACCAAACCCAAGCAAAGCCCGACAAAGAAGACCTTGAAATCTTTCCTAAAACTTTTATTTTCAAGCTTTGTTGGAAATAATGAAGTTTGTAAAACCAAGAAAATGATTTAAAAATTTTTAAATATTTGGGTCCTAGAAAAACTTTCAACTTAAATAACACAAAACACATTGAGTTTTTTAACAAACAGCCAAAATATTCAGAAAAATTCTTACCACTTGGATAAGGAATTCTACTGGAAAACCACCTAATGTTTCAGTGTCAGAGCTGGAAATTTTACTTCTCCAAGGTGACTGTCCTAATAAAGGATCATTATCCTGTGGGAATAAAAGGGAATCATTTAACCACTGACTGTTCAAAAGGAAATCTCTTACCGTATATTTAGACAAAGAGCAAATTCTATTATAATTAGTAATACATTAAAAATCCTAGAAAAAGGAAAATAATTCCAGAGTTGAAGCAACTATTTACTTATTTTATTTGAAATCTGACAACTTAAAATAATGTGGGCACCTCCTGAAGTTGCTAGAGTAGATGTGTATTTTATAAGAACATAGTTTCACACTGATAGTCATTTAAATTACTAATGACATTTAAACAATATTACCGTAATCGGAGACTGGAGAGGAGGAGTATAATGTACCCGTGGTGGAGTCATAAAAAATCGAGAAGGCCGCTGTTTTTGTCCAAAGGCAGCAATTGGCATTGTCTCATGGGGCTCATTACTCTTTCGGAAAACAGAAAAGTCTATAAGAATTGTAGAACTTTACCAATCATTTTTAGCCTTAAAAACATTATACTGCAGATATACAACAGCTCTTAAGCTATGATGTATCCTAAAATATATTATCCTACAAAGATCAAAGGGCTAGAAATTAAGTCAAGAGTATAAAAATACTACTTTATTACCAAAAAGTCGAACTCACAAAACAGAATTAAGAAAAGAAAAAGACCAAAGGATCAAAACAGAGAATCAGATTAATATTATAATCAAAGATTAATATTAGAAGTGCTATATGACCACTCTTATGTGTTTATTTGGGGATCTCATAAAGGAAATTACACTGTTGATGAAACAGAGAAGCAATTTTCCTCTTCTGAAAAGGGAGGTTGAAAGATTTCATCCTTTTAAAAAAAAACTTAAAGTTGGTGTACTTTGCTCTATATTTAGTCCAAATTTACTTTCTCTCTTATTTTTCCTTTTTAAAATTTATGTTTGATAAGGAAACCCTTACAATAAACAGAGAATCATAGTTTTTAAACACATAATCAGAAAAAGAAAATTCTATTTTTGTACTAAAGTAATAAAGAAATCTTGATTTTTTTCTATTTTAAGTTAATAAACCTTAAAAAACAAATTTATAACAAAGAAATAAAAAAAAGGGAGGCTAAATGTGAACAATTTAATTTCCATAATGCTTACAGGCAAATAATGTTGTTATAGAGCTCATTATTCACTTTTTTAAAACTGTCAGATTAACTTATTAGAAAGGTGTATCATTTCTATGACATCACAAAATCAAGCATGATCATGAAATAGTGGTCCAGTAGTTTAGTGGACTGTATCAGAAATTCAAAAGATCTGAATTCTAGTCTCAGCCTGGCAAGAAACCAGCTCTAGAGTCTAGAATAAATTATTTAATTTGTAATTATTTATGTCTCAGTTTCATCATGCCAAAAGTGGGCATAATTAATACCTACCTTGCATAATTCTGAGGATAAAATCAGAGAACACATTTTAAAGTTTTACATGTTACTTCATACTTTTAAAAGCATTTTGCCCGAGGAGTACGAATATACTCTGACAAAACAGCTGGAACGGAATCACTGTGTAGCCTACTCTCCAAAACGATCTAGTCAGGCATGATCCAATCTGTCACACAAAAGTGCTACATGGGTAAGATACAATAGAGAAATGCCAGCTTCTGAAAATGTGGGAGGCTTAAGTGCAATTCTGCTTCAGGGGTCCAGTAGGCAGGACTTGGAACCTCAAAGGATCTCTTCCTCTGTGACCTGAAATCTTACAATCTCTCTAAGAAAGTTCTACACAACATATTTAAATGGCATAATATACAAATATCTTATGAAATACTTACAAGAACTTCATAGTCAGGGATGGTATGGGTTCCAAGCCCTGCCCTATCAAAAGTTACTCTGTAAGTAGCATTAAGAGTATCCACAGCATCTATTTGTCCAGTGAACAAACCATCATGAACACCACGTAATCGTGCTGAGAAAAGAATAAAAAAGGCATGTTTGTAAGCTAAAAAGAATGATCAAATATAAAATGATCCAAGCATATAATTTAAAACATAGAAAGTACAGTAAGTATTGTCTATTAAAGTTTCTAAAAAAAAAAGTACAAACTTTATTTTTGGTTTAGAGTAACAAAAAAACAAAACTATAAATGATGATCCCTATTCATTGACATATGGATGAAATCATGTATCTACCAAATTAAAAGAAACATATTTTTAAACCATTGCTTTAAATCTGAATTGGGGGAAAAAAAAATGCCAACAAAAAAACTTTGGCTATTATACTCACGAGTGAACCAATAGGTGCAGTTCAATTTAAAAGAAACCACAATGAGATACCACCACCTTAAACCAGTTAGAATGGCTATTATCAACAAGACAAGTAATAATAAGTGTTGTGGAGAGGTTATGGTGAAAAAGGAACCCTTATACTCTGCTGGTGGGAATGTAAATTGGCACAGCCACTATAAAAAACAGTATGGAGGTTCCTCAAAAAACGAAGACTAGAATTACCATATGACCCAGCAATCCCTCTTCTATGTATCTACCTGAAAAATTTGAAAACATTTATTCATAAAGATATATGTGCCATTATGTTCATTGTAGCATTATTCATTATTGGCCAAGACATGGACACAACTTTGAGAGATGATTGGATAAAGAAGATGAGGTATGTATACACAATGGAACATACTACTCAGCTACAAGAAAAGATGAAATACTGCTACTTGTGACAACATGGATGGATCTTGAGAATATTATGCTAAGTGAAGTAAGTCAGACAGAAAAAGTCAAGAACCATTTGATTCCACGCATATATGGGATATAAAACTAAAAGCAGCAAATAAACAAATAAGACAAACAAACAACTCAATGGCACAGACAACAGTATGGTGGTTACTAGAAGAAAAGTAGGGCAGGGGGAGGTAGAATAGGGTAAAGGAGGTCAAACAAATGGTGATGGGAGGAGACCTGACTTTGGGTATTGAATACACAAAGCATTATACAGACAATGTATGACAGAGTTATGCACTTGAAACCTATATAATTTTATTTACCAATGTCACCTCAATAAATTTAATTAAAAAAAAAAAAAGAAAACAAAAAGACAAGAATAATGTGAAGAAAAGAATAAATATACTGGGCCCAAGACCGGTATCATTAGAAAGGCCTGCCTGCAAGGTTGGCATCTGCGAACATGAATTTTTCAAAAGTATTCCCATTGTTTCCATACTAACAAAAGTAATTTATTGTGCCTAAACTTTGTGAAAACAATATCATTGATGCTATATACCTACTTTCCTTTGGGGCATCTAGAATTCCAGTATGTGCTATGCAATAGTACCTACATGAATAGCCCCCCCAATAAAAACTTCGGGTACCGAGTCTCTAATGAGTTACTTTGGTAGACAACACACGTATTATTACAATTGCTGATGAATGAATTAAGCAAGTCTTGTGTAACACTATAGGGAGGGGACTCTGGGAAGCTCATACCTGCTTTGCCCTGGACTTTTGCCCTTTGTACCTTTTCTCTTTGCTAATTTTGCTTTGTATTCTTATCTGTAATAAGCTGTGAGTGTTGAGTACCGGTACCCGGAATCATTCTAATGAATCACCAAACCTGGGGATAGTGCTGGGGCCCCTCACATAGATGCATTCTTGTGTCATTACTATAAAATGTAAATTCAGTCTGAAATAACATCAGAAAAATCCAAGCAAACACCCAGCATGAGTGAAAAAATATTAGAACAATTGCATTTTAGGTATTAAATTAAACAATGTGATATATTTTATATGGGACGAAAAAGTATAATACACAATGTAATTTTAATAGAACACAAATATTCAATGCAAAACTGTTTAAAACAATCAATTGGTTAAAAATACACAATTATAGGAGATTAAAGTATTCTCAGTCTTTGACAGATTAAGGGAAAACTAAATAGGTATATAAAAGATATAAGTAATAAAGTTGAATAAACAAACATAAATATAGAGAAGAACTTCAGTTATGGGAGTATGAAGAGATTGGTGATTCCTCTCTTCAAAAGACAAGTATAAAAAGACTGTCAAAGACAACCATTTCGGAGTACTGGAAATGGACAAAACACAGAAAACAAAAAATGTGTAGTGTTGATAAACTGCTAGAGCTTCAGGAAGGACAGGGGAAGTCAGTGGCCTTCTAGCAGGAGGCAAGTCATATCCCTACCACCAACTTGGTTGGTGAGAAGTTTTTCTGGTGTATGGCTGGTCATGAAAACCAGCAGAGGTGTTGCAAGAGGGGGTAGATTAGATGTAGACCGGTGGGTAGAAATCTGTGTTGCTGCCAGTTAAAAGTGGTGAACTTGATCAGGAAAGAATAAGAAAACCCACAGCTTTAGCCCTGGCTGAGGTGAGAGGCAGAATAGCCAGAAACTTAACAGGGAGGTTCCGGAAACTAGACAGCCATAAAAGGGCAGAAATACTCTCTCCACAAATCCCTGCCTAACTGGAAAACTATGTGAATGGTGAGGTTACCTAAGAGTCTGATAAAAGGCGCAGTCCAGGGTTCCCTTTCCTCCAAAAAACATTCCCTGATTGAGCTATTTCTCAAACGCTTTCAATACAATTACTGACTAACCTAATTGTCAAATACCTCACTACTTCTAGTACCACATAAATTGTAATTTTAGTTTAGCAAGTTATTGAATTAGATTAACTTAAACTTGAGGCTTTGGTCCTACTTCCCCTCCATGCTATAACTGAAGTGAATACATAGAATCACATCTATAAATTGACAAAATTTTACACTTATAAAATTTTGAGCAAACTACCTAGTAAATAATTTAGTCATATTGAGTCATTAGAAATGGACTCTTTCTAGACCCAAAGATCACAAAAACAATGTTGTCTGTGGGCTACAAAGTAGTCTTCTACAGTATATTGCTACAGAACTACAGTTTAAGCTTTCTCTAAAAGACATTACTTTGGTGAGAAATTACAAGTCAAAATATTAATAAGCTTATCCTCACTTACCTGTAACTTTGGTTCCAATAACCAGGGGCAAAGGAATTTCATCTGGGAGATCTTTGAATTGTGTAAGATCTGCAACTTTCCTTTGTTGTAAGAGCCTTATTTTCTGCCGTTTCTGTTTTAATGCTGATCTCTCTTCCTCAAAAAATGCAGAAGAACATCTAGAATAAATTATAAAAATCATATAAACTGAAAACTATCTTATACAAAAACTTCAAATCAGATCATCTACCTCATCATTCCCTTTTCTCCTCTCATTCTTTTGAGTACTATATTTAAAAATAAGTCCTTCTAACTAATAGTTTCCTTTCAAAGTTACCTTTACATCTTCATGAAAACAGTATTGCAAGACTCAAAGACATACATATAACTAAGTCTAGATTATTTCTTCCTATAGAGCAGAAGGGATTTTGATAGAATTCTCTGACAAAACTGCATCTAGATCTCAGGTCTTCTCTTAAGGACATTTCAATTTTAATATTCTATTCAGAAGAACATGCCATTTTCTCTTGTCATGCAGTGAGCATACTAATACAGGAATTAAAGATGAGATGTGTCACTATGTAAACTTTTAATCATTCTTCCTGTCTTACAGCATAAATACTGAATGTACTCTTATCTTAACAGACTGTCTTATTTTTACTTTCAAATTCTACAACCAAGGTATTTAAATACAGGTTTCATGCCACTAAGATATGTATCCAGAAAACCATCACCACAGTCAAGATCATGAACATATGAAGACATTAATTACCTCCCAAAATTTCCTATACCACTTTATTTTTGCTACTTTGCATTCCTCACACTTCCATTCTCTCCCTTCCCAAGCAATCACTAAGTTGCTTTCTGTTATTATCATTTCTTTTTTAAAAGATTTATTTTTACTGTTTTTGACAGAGAGAGAGAGAGAGAGAGAGAGATAGGGAGACAGAGAGAACGAGGAGGGCACAGAACAGTCTCCATAGTTGCACATCATTGGTTTATCCACATAGTTTCATTCCACAGGTGGGCGCGGGGCTACACAGGGCAGGGACTGGGCCAGGGTCTCACATCAGTGAGAACTGAACTGGGGGCACTCCCCAGCTCAGCATATGGGTCCACACAGGCTGGGGCCGGGATTTGATCCTCGGTCCCTGGGGCTGCAAGGTGAGCGCTTAACCCACTGAGCCATCCTGGCTTCCCCTGTTATTATAATTTCTATCTTCTAAAATTTTATATAAGTGGAATCATCTAATACGCACTCTTTTGTTAGGTTTCTTTCATTTAACATAGTTATTCTAGATTCATTCATGTTGTTGCATGTATCAGCAGTTCATCTAATTTATTGTAATCAACACACTACTGTCTTGTGTCTTATCAGTTCACTTGTTTGTTTGCTACTTAATGTTCTGATTTTTATGAAGTCAGATTTATTGCTATTTTCTTTTATGGTTCCTAGCTTCAGAGCCTGTTAGAAAGACCTTTTGCAATTCAAGGTTAAGTAATACTCTCCTATTGGTTTCTCTAGTAGTTTTATGGTTTCATTTAAAAAATATTTTAAATCTTTCATCCCTTTCAAATTTTTCCTGGTGTATGGTATGAGATATAAAACCAACTTGTTTTTTCTCTAAATTGCTACAGAGTGATCTCAATATCAATTAAATAAATAATTTAACTCCCTTCTCCCCTATGTATTTGACATACAATTACTATAATCATATACTAAATTCCCATAGATATTTATGATCCTATATGGACTTTCTCTCCTTTTTAATTCATCTTTCTATTCATGTACCACTACCATACTGTTTTAATTATTATCACTTCATAATCTATTTTAATATCTGATATATGTAGTCTCCCTTCACTTTTTTGCTTCTTCAGAATTTTCTTGCCTGATTTCTCCTTTTTCAAATGTGAATTTTACAAATAATTCATCTAGTTACAAGAAAAAAAGGCTGGATGATATTTTTATGAGGACTGATTTTAGTTTACAGATTAATTTAGGATTGAGTCTTCTATCCAAAATCATGTATGTCTTTGCATTTCCTCATCTGCATCTTATACATTTCCTATTAAGTTCCTTCCTGGTATTTTATCTTTTCTTTTTTTAAGGATATTTTTAAAAGCTTATTATATCAATAATTTGTATTGTATATAAAACAAGTAAATCATGGGGATGTCATGTAGAACATAAGAGAATATAATCAATAATACTGTGATAGCATGGTACAGTGACAGATGGTTGTTGGACTTACTGTGATTTCTTCGTTAGGTATATAAATGTTGAATAACTACAGTGTACACCTGAAACTAATATAATATTATATGCTAGCTATATTTTAATAATTTATGCTGAATATCTATGTGGTAATAAAAAAATTGTATTGTACCTGGACTTCCTCAGACAAAAGAAAAACTACAAATTTTTGTTAAAAATACACTTTGTTAATTAGCTGTCATGAATTATAGTACTACAAGATCAAGCAACGTTATAGTAAGATAATTGAGGATAAATAATAAGAGACGATAATGACACTCCTAAACAAACTGCAGAATTATAACACCATGAAACAGTTACTACATCTATTGTGATGAATAGAAATAGTGTAGCTCAATTTGCTCAGACATATAAAGTCACAGCAGAAACTCCCAAAACTTCCTAAAGTAATTAATTAACAAAGACCATAAATTACCAGCATGAAACACACCAATACATCACATTTTAACTTTGTTTTTATAAACAAGGGAAATATTAGAAACATCATCAGCAAGTTCACCTTTTAATATAAGGTATACAAGAATATATTACCAGCCTAATTAAAATTTATCCTTACATTTAATCATTATCTCTAGAAACATTAAAACTAAACTTCATTTCTACTTGTCCGAGTCACTTTATAGTTCTAGGGCTTTCTTGAATTTTTCCATCATTTAAAATTAAAAAATCGGGGAAGCTGGGATGGCTCAGTGAGTTAAGAGCTCACTTTGGGGAAGCCGGGATGGCTCAGTGGGTTAAGCGCTCACTTTGCAGCACAGGGGACCGGGGATCGAATCCCAGCCCCGGCCCGTGTGGAACCATGTGCTAAACTGGGAGCTCCCCCAGTTCAGTTCTCTGTCTCTGTATCTCTCTCTCTCTCTCTCTCTCTCTCTGTCAAAAATAAATAAAAATAAAATTAAAAATAAAAATAAATTATCGGTTAAAAAAAAAAAAGAGATTTAAAAATAAAAGAGCTCACTTTGCAGCCATAGAGACCAGGGATCGAATCCCGGCTCCAGCCTATGTGGACCCATATGCTGAACTGGAGTGTGCCCCCAGTTCAGTTCTTGCTGGGGCCTATGCAGGAGGCCCCCGGCCCAGTTCCTGCCCTGTGCAGCCCCACACCCACCTGTGGAGTGAAACTACCGGTATATGGAAAACTAATGCTGTCAACTATGGAGACTGCTCTGGGCCCTCCCCCTTCTATCTATCCCTGTCTGTCTTCTCTCTCTCTGTCAAAAACCAATAAAAATAAATCTTTAAAATAAAAAAATCTTGTACATGTTTTTACTAGGATGGCAGACATTATCAGAACTAATGATCAGATTCATCAAAATTCTACTCAGAAGTAATATAAGATTTTGCAATGTGTTAGAAAGCAGGATAACAATGGAAAAGGAAATAATTTCACATGAAAAGTAATTCTCAGGAAATAACACATTAGATAGAGTCACCCGATTTCTGTATTTATACAAAGTAAAATGCGCTGTGGGAAAGCTCCTGAGATGATAAAAAGTTTCACAAAAGATAATAACAATGTATGTATAACATTATAACTTCATAAAATAGTTTTTAGTGTATTCTTAAATAATTTTTAGAACACAGTGGGGTATATATAGATAATTATATATAACAAAAATTACATTCAAAGCCTGTGATGTAAACAAAAATGAAATTGCACATTTGATTATAAGATGTGTAAGTATAAAAGCCCTTACATTAAAGTTGGTTAATAGGATATATTTAACTTGCAATTGACTGTTCTGAAAAGTTGTATTTTGGTACTAATCTTTTTGAAGATTAAGAAAAAAACAATGTAGTAGTGATACTACCAACTTACTGACTTTATTTTAAACAAAAACATCATTTTTACCTGCGTGGTTTTCCCATAAGCCGCCTGATTTTTCCCCATTCTACTCTTGTTAACTTCCTTGTTTTCAAATTAGGAAAAGATTCCTTGAGACATACACAGAAGTCATTATCACCTTCAAAAAGTGGTCTATAAAATAGAAATGGTATTTTAATTGTTAATATACAATGTGTTACTGAAGAGACATAAAATTCAAAATATGAATTCCAATTTCAACATCAAATTAATCACAAAACACCAAACTCTGACTTCAACCCCAAATATATATACAATAGGTATATATTCTAAGGTGCTAAAATGGAACTAAATCCTTGGCATTTGTGAAGCACATAATGTGTAAAAGTACTCAGGGAACATTGTCTGTGTTTGAGATGTCCAGAAAACACTGATTTTTGTTACATCTTCTACAGGAGTATGCATATCTTCTGGGAGGCTATCCTGGCTCTGGCATTATACCAGGTGAGGATGAACAATGTTAGCTACAAAGTATTTGTCGCAGAGGTAATGCCATCATCAAGGAGGCCTCTTTGAGATTAAATGAGTTTTAGAAAAGTGGAGAACTCCGGAGGGTTAGATTAATTCTTAGGAATTCCAAAAGAACTCACATCACACTAGGACACCCTAAGAGTTGTCTTAAACATATGGAAAATCTGTGGACAAAAATAATTCTATTCATAAATTTGGGCAACCAGGAACCAGTAATTGCAATAAATGACACATGAACATCTTGGGCTTAAATATGAATGTTAATGAGATTCATAAGCTTCAGAGCAGGTGAATGGTTTGGAAAGCAAAGAAGGGAAGAAAAGATAAGTAGCCATTAAGGCAAACTCCAATGACTGGCATAGATTAGATTAAGATGAATTAGAAATCAGAAGTTTTCCTCAGTAACTAATGATGTCAAACAATTATTGATGTATTACTAAAGTATGTAAATAATATCCCCCAGAGAAAAACCCTATCCTCCTAAAAAAAAATATTGAATCAACAGTTTCTTTACATTTACACAGCATTTACAAACTCAAGATTTACAAAACAAGTCTCATTCATTGCAAATAATGGTGCTTTGGTTTGGGATATCTCCACTCCATAGTCTTTGTAAATTATAATAAATATACTTTCATTTTAATTTTCACAAAAATGTATAACTTCTTCCCCGAAAGAGGGAAGAGGGAAGAAAACTATGAGAAATAGAAATGGGTCAAACCAAATGAGGAATAGAAAAAAGAAATTTAGGAAATATTGGATCAAAATAGACCTATAGAAAAGGCTGTCGCTTATAATGTTTGAAAAACTTAAATTTCTGGTTCAAGTAATGATTGTGATATAAGCCATGATACATACTTATCTATATTTGAGTAAAACCACTCATATATGCACCATTTATGTGCTTTGGGAAGCTTGAGTAGGTTACGTAATCGAAAACCAATCTTCTGTGAGGCTTTCTTATCTGGTGTTGACATTGTTGCTGTAAATTTCTATATAATAAAAAACAACAAAGGTTAATTAGTTTCATTAAGTAAAAATGAACATCTATAACACTGAATACATTTGTAAAAGGGAGGTTATGGTCAAGTTTTCAAAAAGATTCAACAGGGGAAGCCAGAATCACTCAGAGGTTTAAGCAGTCACTTTGCAGCCCTGGGGACTGAGGATCGAATCCTGGCCCCCGCCCATGTGGACCCATATGCTGAACTGGGAAGTGCTCCCAATTCGGTTCCCACTGGAGTGAGACCCCAGCCCAGTTCCTGCCCTGTGCAGCCCCATGCCCACCTGTGGAATGTGGCTATGTGGAAAAACTAATGATGTGCAACTATAGAGACTGTTCTGGGCCCTCTCCCTTCTCTCTGTCTCTGTATCTTTCTCTTTCTCTCTCTCTTTCTGTCAAAAACAATAAAAATAAATCTTTAAAAAAAAAAATTCAACAATATTCAACAGAATGTTTTGTTACTAAACAAATAAACATTCTGATTTAATTCTTACAAAGTTAAAGCTTCCAGTTTCTTAACATATTCTGACAAGGAAGGTGAAATACTTGCCCCTACCACGTTTGCACTACAGTACAAGGTTCAATTAAGGAATGAAGGAAAAAGATGCTCATGAGAAACCGTCCTAGAGTTCTTGGGCCAGAAAAGACCAGTAGGAACTCAGCTACTCCTGCTATGAGAGTGAGAGAGAAAACATGCAAGGAAACACCAGATTTCACCAGTAAATTCTGTATCAAACTAGAGCTCCAATGATATTAAAAATGTTCCAAATCAACCAAGAAATAAAGGTCTTCAGATACTTTTATAGAGACAACACAATACAGATAATAAAATCTGCCAAAGTATAATAAAAGAAAACCTCAGTAAATATCACTCATTTCTAGAATTTTACAAATGCTTGCAAAGATATTCTATGCTCACAGATTGCAAGAAATAATATTGTTAAAATGCCCACAGTTCCCAAAACTATTAGTTTCAATGCAATCCCCATTAAAATTCCAATGGCATTTTTCACAGAAACAGAACAAGCAATCCTAAAATTTGTATGGAACCACAGAAGACCCCAAATATCCAAAGCAATCCTAAGAAAAACAAAGCTGGAGGCATCATGCTCTCTGATTTCAAACTACATTACAAAGCTATAGTAATCAAAGCAGTATGGAATTGGCACAAAAACAGACATATAGACCAATGGAATGGAAAAGAGTCCAAATATAAACCCATGCATGTGTGGTCAATTAATTTTTGACAAAGGAACCAAGAATATACAATGGAGATGTACAGTCTCTTCAATAAATGGTGTTGGGAAAACTATACAGACACAAGGGATGCAAAGAGAATGCAAAAGAGTGAAACTGGATTACTATCTTTTTTTTTTTAAAGATTTATTTTATTGATTTTTGACAGAGAGAAACAGAGACAGAGAGAAGGGGAGGGCCCAGAGCAGTCTCCACAGTTGACATTAGTTTTCCATATAGTTTCACTCCACAGGCGGGCACAGGGCAGGAACTGGGCCAAGAGCCTCCCACGTAGGTCCCGGCAAGAACTGAACTAGGGGCACACCCCAGTTCAGCATGTGGGTCCGCATGGGCTGGGGCTGGGATTCGATCCTCGGTCCCCGGGGCTTCAAAGCGAGTGCTTTATCCGCTGAGCCATTTCAGCTTTCCCTGGATTACTATCTTACACCATACATAAAAACTAATAAAATGGATTAATAAAGTTTTGAACGCAAAACCTGAAACCATAAAACTAGAAGAAAAGATAGGAAATAAGCTCCTTGACAATGGTCTGACACCAAAGGTAAAGGCATCAAAAGCAAAAATTAACAAGTTGGGACTACACTAAATTAAAAAGTTTCTTGGGGAAGCTGGGATGGCTCAGTGGGTTAAGCGCTCACTTTGCAGCGCCGGGGACCGAGGATCGAGTCCCGGCCCCGGTCCATGCGGATCCATATGCTGAACTGGGGAGTTCCCCCAGTTCAGTTCTCTCTCTGTCTCTGTATCTCTCTCATTCCCTCTCTCTCTGTCAAAAACAATAAATAAATAAATAAATTAATTAATTAAAAATAAATAAATAAATAAAAAGTTTCTGCACAGCAAAGAAAAACATCAACAAAATTAAAAGGCAACTTACAAAATCGGACAAAATGTGTGCAAATCATATATCTGATAAAGAATTAATGTCCAAAACAGGTAAAGAACTCATACAACTCAACAGCAAAAATCAATCTGATTAAAAAATGAGTAGAGGATCTGAATAAAAATTTTTCCAAAGACATACAGAAGGCCAACAAGTACATGAAAAGATGCTAACATTACTAATCTTCTGGGAAATGCAAACCAAAACCACAATGAGATATCACATCACACCTGTTAGAATGGCTATTATCAAAAAGACAAGAAATAATAAGTGTTGGCGAGGATGTGGAGAAAAGGGAATGCTTATGTATTATTGATGGGAATGTAAATTGATGCAGCCATTATGGAAAATGTTATGGAGGTTCCTCATAAAATTAAAACTAGAACTACTGTATGACTTAGTAATCTACCTCTGGGTATTTGAAAAAGACAAAATCAGTATCTCAAAAAGATAGCTGTACCCCCATGTTCACTGAAGCATTTTATATAATAGTCAAGGCACGTAGCAACCTAAATGTCCATCAGTGGATGAAATAAAGAAAATGTGTACACACACACACACACACACACACATAGAGGAATATTATTCAGCCATAAAAAAAAAAAATGAAATTTTGCTATTCACAACAGTATGGATGAACCTTGAAGATATTATGGTAAGTGAAATAAATCAGATAAAGACAAACCCTATATGATCTCACTAATATGTGTAACCTAAAAAACAAAAAGCAAATTTATAGATACAGACTGGTGGTAGCCACAGGTCAGAGGTGGGAGATTAGGCAAAATGGGTCAAAAGTAGAAACTTCCAGTTACAAAATAAATAATTCATGGGGATATAATATATAGCATAGTGACTACAGTTATTAACAATAACACTGTACTGCATACTTAAAAGTTACTAAGAGAGATTTTAAAAGTTCTCATTACAAGAAAAAGCATTTTTGTAACTGCTGACAAATGTTACCTAGACTCATTTGGTGATCATTTGCAATATAATATACAAATATAAAATCATTATATTTTATCTTCCAAAGTTTAAATGTTAATATGCTTGTTGTAGCAATTACACTTCTAAAGGTTAATACGACACATGGGAAATGGACAGTGACTGCTACTGGACACATGGTTTCTTTCGAGGTGGTAAAAATGTTCTAAAATTGGCTGTAGTGATGGCTGCTCAACTCTGTGCATAAATTAAAACCACTGAATTATGTACTTTACGTGAACTGTATGATATGTGAATTATCTTCTCAATAAAGCTGTTAAAACAGAGAAATAAGGAAACCAGGGCTCTCTGGAAGCAGGATGCTGCCATTTCATCATCAGCCTTTACTGCCCAGCTTTGTGATCTTGACAAGACACTTCTCTGTGTCTGTTTTCTCATATGAAGAAGGGGAAGTAATATAATAATAACCTATTTCATCAGGATTGCTGAAGATAAAATCAAATATGTACAAAGTGCTTAGAAAAGGTTCTACTATATATTAAGAACCCAATAAAAGTTGGTTTTAAAATTTTTCAGCTCTGGACAATGTTGTTTAAAGAAACACACAGAATACAACAGATTTAGAGGATGTGACTAGGAGGAAAAGGGAACAAGCCATGTCATGTAAATGAAGAATGAAAGAATTAGGCATGTTAAGGCTAGAAAAGAGAAAACTCAGAAGAAGTCTCATATCATGTTTGTCGTATACTTGCTCTGAACTGCTCAGAAGTAGAAAGGACTTTGTAAAAATAGTTCTAGAAGGAATGAGGTACCTGGGGAGGAAAGTAGTGGATACAGTTGGGGCAGGATGGTTTTATAGCCATAAAGACCAGAGTTTTGGGGAAGCTGGGATGGCTCAGTGGGTTAAGCGCTCACTTTGCAGCGCCGGGGACTGAGGATCGAGTCCTGGCCCCGGTCCGTGCGGAACCATATGCTGAACTGGGAGCTCCCCCAGTTCAGTTCTCTCTCTGTGTCTGTATCTCTCTCTCTCTCTCTGTCAAAAATAAAAATAAATAAAAATAAATGTCCCTTAAAAAAAAAAAAAAAGACCAGAGTTTTATATGTTTAAAATTTTTCCTAATTAGAAAAAAAAAAGAACTTAAAAAAAACACACACACTTGAAAATTTAAAAAATCTAAACAAAGCCGTTCAAATTATCCTTATAGTACAGCTCTTCTAAAGTCAATGCAAGACATAGTTTTTTAATTATTTCTTTTCTTTTCTTTTTTAAAGATTTATTTTATTGTTTTTGACAGAGACAGAGAAAGACAGAGAGAAGGGGTAGGGCCCAGAGCAGTCTCCACAGGTGTACATCATCAGTTTTCAACATGGTTTCGTTCCACACAGGTGGGCCGGGACCATGCAGGGCAGGAACTGGGCTGGGGGACTCCTGCATGAGAGGCACGCCCCCTTGAGCCAGGGGCCAAATGGGGGGGGGGGGAGCGGGGCACGAGAACTGAACTGAACTGGGGGCTTCCTGTACAGGAAGCACACCCCAGTTCAGCATATGGGTCCACATAGGCTGGGGCCAGGATTTGCTCCTTGGTCCCCGGGGCTACACAGCCACAAAGCAAGCACTTAACTCGCTGAGCCATCCTGGCTTTTCCTTAACTATTTCTTATATTCATTCAATTTTGTATCTAATAGCTGCCAAGTCAAACAATGCACATTATGTATTATTTTCAGTTTTTTAAAATTGAATTTTAGATGTTTATATACATTTATCCTTGATGTTAAAAAATGTTTAATACATTTTATAGAACACAAACATATTTTACTATATGAAATTATTATAAAGGTATGTAAGAGTTTTTTGAGGGTTTTTTTTGGTAGGGCACATTGTTGGTAACACCTTTAATTTATTAGATGCCCAATTCTTGGTTGAAAAAAATCACTTCTACCATGACCCATCCTACTAGAAAACCTTGTAGACACTTTTGGAAAAAAGAAAAAGAAAAAGAAAGAGAAGTAGGTAATAATAACTATATCAAAATTTATAAAAATGACAGGAGAAAAGTTATATTATTCTTTAAGTTAATATTTCCTTATCCAATTCCCATTCATTCCTTTGAATCTTACATGCCCACTATGACTTTTAAAAAGATACCAAAAATGAAAAGGGTGATATGATTTGATGCTACGTATTTTCCTCTTTTGGATAAAGAAAGACTTCAACATTCTTCCCTGAGTGATAAAGTAAAATCTCTCACTTCTATGCAAAACCCCACATTGCCAAATCCATTTGCTCAATGTCCACTATCTCCATGCTTAAAAGAAAGTGTGCATCTGTAAGACTAAGTAAGGACTGGCATTCTGCTCTGGTTTAAAATCCAACAATAAAATAATGGCCTTTTCAAGGTAACTAAAATAGCAGCTGAGCTGAAGCACTCATTTAAAGAACTTGTTACTCAAAATGTTAAGAGGAGATGGGGAAGCCGGGATGGCTCAGTGGGTTGGGCGTTCACTTTGCAGCCCCGGGGACCAAGGATCGAATCCCGGCCCCGGCCCGTGTGGACCCATGTGCTGAACTGGGGAGTGCCCCCAGTTCGGTTCTCACCGAGGTGAAGATCCTGGCCCAGTTCCTGCCCTGTGCAGCCCCACTCCCACCTGTGGAATGAAACTATGTGGAAAAATGAGTGATGTGCAACTATGGAGACTGTTCTGGGCCCTCCCCTTCTCTCTGTCTCTGTATCTCTCTGTCAAAAACAATAAAAGTAAATCTTAAAAAAAAAAAAAAAGTAGGGGAAGCCGGGATGGCTCAGTGGGTTAAGTGCTCACTTTGCAGCGCCCGGGACCGAGGATCGAATCCCGGCCCTGGTCCGTGCGGACCCATATGCTGAACTGGGAGCTCCCCCAGTTCAATTCTCTCTCTGTCTCTGTGTGTCTCTATCTCTCTCTGTCAAAAATTAATAAAACAAATAAACTTAAAAAAAAAAATGTTAAGAGGATAAACTTTATTACTCTGAGCAACTGTTCACTTCCTATCACATGAAACAAAATTTTAGCAAACAACATACCTGTGGAACCATTGCAACCCTCTGGTTTCTTTTAGGTGATCTTGTATTTATTTGTCTGTCATCTTCATCAGAAAAAAGTCGACTCCGTTTTGAATTTCTGAAAGGCTATGACAGAAATATTTTATTTAATGAAAAGGCTGAACAAGTCCCATTTTTGTTCCAAAATATGATTCTAGACTTGGAAAATACAGCTAACTCAGAATTATCAGCAGTATAGAAGGATGAAGTATGGATAATATAAACTATGCAAAGTCAAATATAAATAATCTTAGATTTAGAAAGTAGTATGATACATATTTATGCAATTTGTTTTCAAATGAAAACACCGAATTGATGATTCAAACTAGAATCCAAGTCTTCTTAGTACACTGGCAGCCTGGGTTGGTGAAGATAGAAAAGTATTCTGGAAATTCCAGTTCTCGTTATGCTGGTGTTTGGATTAATACCAGTGGGTGTATCACATGCTACCTCTGTTGCATAGGGCTGGGCTGGGTGGGACAAAGTTACTAGATCACACTATAGGGTATATATACTACATGTATATATTATACTATATCTGCTGTCAAAAATTGCTAACCAAATTTCCATTTGTAAATAAAAATACAAGATACCTATAATAGTTGATAAATATGTGTACAACCAAAAAAGTTTTAAGTACCCAAACTACATCATTTTAAGGGTCTATAATATGAAAAACTGTATAGTCCATCCTAGGTTCAGAGGCTTCATTAATAGAGAATGACAGATAATATCCCAATAGTAGCCACACCCTTTTTCAAATTCTTCTCCCATCAGTTAAGACAGAGCTTTATGCCTAGGAATGGAGGCAGGTGCAGAGGGCTAGCAACATATGGGCAGTATCCAATTGGGTCAAGCCTGGGGTACGGATCCTTGACACTGAACCCACAGAGTCTCAATACTCCATAGCCCTGAAAGGAAGTCCCTTCTACCCTGCTCTGCTCCCCTGACAACTGGTAGAGAGGAGGAAGACGATGGTGATAGAATTTACAGAATGTAGAAAGTCCTGCATGTGCACTGTGGCCAGCTGCCCAGGCTGCTGGGACCGCTGCCGTTTATCTCAGGTCCAGGCTTGGTTCATGATTGACTCCTAAAATCTCCTGCTATCTGGGTGGGCATAAGAGGAGCAGAGGCTCCCAAATCATTCATCCTGCCACGAGTATGCTCATCCCTGCTCCCCACCCCTAAATGCATTTATCCTGACTCACACAAGATTTTAATATTTTACCACTTATTTATATATCTTTGTGTAGCGAATCAGAGCCATGTATAATTCTCTATACTCTAAAAAGAGTATGATTTTGGGTTGTTGGGAGTTTTTTTGTTTTTGCCTATTCAAAGAAACTATAATTACTTAACAAATACTTAATGATAACTAGATTATCACAGGCTGCAGATTATTTACCTAAAGTATGATCAAATGACGCTCAATGACACTTATGGATCAAACGTTTGGAGTTGGAAAATTTGTACTTTGCTGTAAGAATCTGCACATGACAATAATACTGACAGTTTAGCTATCATATTCTAAAGTATAAGAAAAACTAATTCCTTACCATTTCCCCAGCAGAACCTGTATTCCTGCCTTTCCAAACAGGTGTTTTTTGTAAAGAACTGAACTTTTCATTCCATGTGTTAGATAAGCTTCCCTCTGTAATAAATAATTATTACTAATAAGATTTCAGTTTAGTTCAAAGGATTTCACACTATGAACATTGCCTTTATAATAACAGCAGTATATCTGAAATATTTTCCAATATGAAAAACATACACTGACCATAATAATTTGTTTATTACAAATGAAAAAATCTCTTCTGTACTTTTTTCTTCAAACACTATAAATAATTTGACAAGGCCATGCATCTTGAAAGTATTACATTTTATTACTAAAACATGTGTGTCTTCTTTCTTTTTGGCTTTTAATGATTTCTCTATTCTAATTTGCCAAGAACTAGCTCACAAGTACAACCTGATTGAAAGCAGGACAATGGAAGAAGTCTCGTTTCAATCTTGAATTTATACAATTTTTTAAAAGATTTATTTTATTGTTTTTGACAGAGAGGGACAGAGAGAAGAGGGACAGGGAGGGCCCAGAGCAGTCTCCACAGTTGTATATCATCAGTTTTCAAAATGGCTTTGTTCCACACAGGTGGGCGGGGGGCTGCATAGGGCAGGAACTGGGCTGGGGGCCTCCTGCATGGGAAGCGCACCACCATGAGCTGAGGGACAAACCCGGGGCCTCCCACACGGAAGCTCAGCCCGGCAGGAACCGAACTGGGGGCTACAACCCAGTTCAGCATATGGGTCCGCACGGGCCGGGGCCAGGATTCGATCGTTGGTCCTCAGCACTGCAAAGTGAGCACTTAACTTGCTGAGCCATCCCGGCTTCCCCTAACCTTGATTTAGAGCATATTTCTAAATGTTTTTGCTTCAATATATGAAACTCTTGATATCCAAAACTGAAAAGTGTGGCATGTCTGTTTTCCTTAATTAAAAGAAAAGATCCAATCAAATAACCAATTAGGTGAGTTTAATTTTTATAAAAGGATGTGTGTGTATACACCAACACAGAAAACTGAAATTAATATACCCAGCATATTTTTATTTCTTTCTAGTTGCTTATCAGTGTTTTCTAATTTTTTTCTATATGAAATTTATATTACTGTATATATATATATATATATATATATATATATTTTTTTTTAATGATTTTAATATTGGTAAAAATATAATGAAATGCTTTTTCAAACATACATATATTTTAATATATACAAAAGAAAAGCGGTGGGATGGGGTTGATCTTGGTAGGCAAAGAAAACTGGGATAAGCCAGAAGGGCTTAATTTGGTAAATTACCAATCTAAAGCACAGTACAATCTTTTTAAAAACTAACTAAGACATTGGGGAACTGTCTGATTGTTACCAACCAATGTCACCCCATTAAATTTAACAATAAAATATAATAATATTAAAAAAAAACAAAAACTAAGAGTACTAACTAACTTTTGAGAATATCTATCTTGGTTCCAAATTTACTTACCCAGTAGAATCTTGCTCAGGAGGTAAAATTTCAAAATAAATTATGGTAAGAGGGTTGGCCTCATGTAGTTACAGAAAGAAATAGTAAGACCAAGGAACATGCATAACATTTTTCTCAGAAAAAGAACATTACTATCATTCTTTTATTTTAAAGACCTGCATTATTACTTAGAAGGCAAGATTCATTAAAAAAAAACTATTATGCAAAAATAAGTTTAGCACAATTGCTTAATAAATGTTTCAAATCTAGTAAGATCTACTCAGAATGTCATAAAGTTCTTTAATCAATAATTCTAGGGCAAAAAAATTTAGTAATTTCTAACCACCAAGGACCAATTCTTCTACAAGAGCATAAGAATTTAAAGTTATCAGTGAAAAGCAATAATGAATCTTAACTAGGAAAGAGAAACATTTTATCCAAATTAATTTAATGAATTCAACTTCTAGTTTATGTCATACCTAAAGAATCATGCTGATTCTTACCTTTTAAACTGACAAGGGCTTTTGCTGAAGAGCCTGAAATGAAAACAAATCAATACACTATTATTGCATAATCGAAATGAGAGAAAAAGACGTGGTACAGGGGTAACAGTGGTCCTTTTAGTTTTAGCAACGTTGCGCTTGAAGTGATGGTGGGATGGGCAACTGGAAATAACTAGCAGACAATTCAAGCCATAGCCCAGAACTCAGCTAAGGTCTGGAGGAGCTGGAGAGAGTCATGTGGGAGTCTTATTGAAGTTGTAAGAACTGAAGAATTTTCCAAAAGAAAAAAAATGTAGAGAGGAAAGAGAAAAGGTAGGGACAGAAGCAATTTTGTATCCTCATCCAGAAGGGTGCTGGCGCTGGAGAAGGAGAAGAGAAAGGGAACTGACATTCATTGAGGCAAAGATCATAAGCTCCAGCCCTGAAGACCCGCAGGTCCACTGGAATCACAGCTGTCTCTTCCGGAGAGTCAGCCAGAGAAAGCACCCACCCTACCCCCGTATCAGCCCATCCCCACCCACCACTCCCCAGTCCTAAACCCCTGGGAGAATTTCTACGCCCACTCCAGGAGGTGGAAGGGGGACCTCAGAGCACCACCCAGGTCCATGTCCCTGTTTCTATGTCAAATCTTAATCACTGCAGAGACCATTTAGGAGGGTTCTTGGAGGATCCAAGCAAGTTCACTGATGAGTTTAAAGGTTTGGCTCCTTTGATTTCGCCTGGAGAGACTTAAATGTTATTCTCTCTCACTGCTGTACCCAAGGAAATACCTCGTATTTGGGACAAGCATAGGCTTATGCTGACTCCCTATATGTATTTCAACCTACTCAATACCAGTGAAAATGAAGGCGGTTCCTACTAAAGATCCCAACTGGAACTATCAGGCAGGGCAGGAGGCAACCATTCAGAGACCACATGGTTCTATGTCCCCTGGAGGGGATGAGGAGGTGCACAAGTAAGCGTGCAAACTGTAAGATTAAGGAAGTCACACAGGAGCCATATGAAAACCCAGCCCTTTTCTTACCCTTGCTTAGATGCTCTATGCAAATCTACTAATGTAGACCCCACCACCCAGGAGGGACACACTGTAGGAGGGATGCATTCTATTAGCCAGTCTGTGCCTGACATCTGCAGGAAACAACAGAAGTTAGCTCTGGGACCCCAAACCCTACTAGTCAACTCATAGACACTGCATTCAACATCTTTAACAACTGAGATGGGGAAAATGAGTAAAGAAATAGATATAACCATTGTAACTATTCACCCACTAGTCCCAAACCCATCTTCAATTCTAAAGTGCCAGAGGATCCCAATTGGTTTTCTGTCTTGGATCTTAAAGATGCATTCTTTCAGATCCCCTTAAACACCTGTTTGCTTTTGAATGGACAGACCGAGACTGATCTGTCCCAACAGCTCATCTGGACTGTATTGCCCCAGGATTTAGAGATAGCCTTCATCTTATTGGCAATGCTTTGGTTAGAGAATTTAGGAGGTCTCCCTCCCAAATGGGGCTATCCTCCAATATGTGGATGATATACTTATTAGTCCCACTAAGGAACTTTCAGATGCCGATACCTCCAAGTTCTTAACTTCCTGGGCTCTAGAGGATATAAAGTCTTCAAGAAAAAGGCCCAAATTTCATCAAAGAAAACAGAACCTCTTAAATATATTTTAACTCCCGGGCACTAGGTTCTAACTACTAAAAGAAAGGAAGCCATTTCCCAGCTTGGCCCTCTGCAGGCAAAGAAACAACTTAGAAACTTCCTAAGTAGGGCGGGATTCTATAGGATATGGATCCCCAGTTTTGGTACCACGGCCAAGCCACTATCTGAGGCCCTAGCATGGTTGGATACTGAACCAACCATTGGACTGAACCTTAAACAAAATGCCTTTGAAGATATCAAGCAATCCTTAACCCTTTAACTGTGCAATTAGTTGTAAATTTATCTTCCCACATGTGCAAATAATTTTTTTAATTTCTGATTTTTTTTGTTGTAATTTTGTTTTCTTTTTTTACATTAGGGAAAAATATTATCTGGGAAAAAAGACATACTTCAAATTGTCAATAGATGATGGGAACAGTCTGCTATGCCAATCTCTAGTAGACAGTGGGAGCAGTTAAAAGGGTAAATGTCTGTACCAGCCCTACACATACCTGACCCTCAACAGACATTTCATCCTCTTCAATGCAGAGAAGCAGGGAAGAGCAATGGGGATACTGACGCAGCCACTGGGACAAGATCTCTGGCCAGTCACTTACTTCTCCAAATAGCTAGATTCTGTAGCCAAGGGATGCTTAAGGGCAGTGGCTGTCACCGCCCTCCTACTGGAAGAAGCCTCCAAGTTAACCCTGGACTGCCACTAGAGGATAGGACTCGCCACCAGGTAAAAGGAGTCCTCAAGGTGAAAGGCCATCATTAACTCACAAGAGGGCATCTTACCAAACATCAGGCATTCCTACTTACACTCTGCAGAAATCACCCTTAAGACATGCCAAACTCCTAACCCTGTTTCCTTGATGCCTACGGGGCCTCACACTGACTTCACCAGGTCTACCCTAGCAGGCCTGATCTGAGAGAGACCCCTTTAGACAACGCAGATGAAGCATAGTACACAGATGGCAGGAGCTACATGCATAGTGGCGTCTGTAGCGCAGGATTGGCCACAGTGAGCCTCCACTGCACTAGAGTCAGGACCTTTACCTCCTGATACCTGGGCTCAGAAGCCAGAACGTGCTGCCCTCACCAGAGACCCAGAACTAGGTAAAGAAAAAAGGGTTAATATTTACACTGACTCAAAGTACGCATTTTGAGTCCTTCATGCTTATGGGCAATTACGCACCACCACGAAATCTTGTGTCTATTTCAGGCTGTCCTGGAGCTGGCTGAAGTCACGGTAATCCACTGCTGAGGGCACTTAGGAGATTCAACCCAGATTACAGGTAACAGAGTGGCTGATAGGGCAGCTAAAAGAGCAGCATTCCTAGAGCTTCCTGGAAAATTCCACCTGTAGCCTGGAAGAGGTGCCCCCCCTCCTCTACCCCTTTCCTACTCTCCCTCAGAAGAAGAAAGAGCCTTATCAGACAGACTATCAAATGAGAAGAGGGATGGTGGGTAACTTCTGATAAGATTTTGTTACCTGCCCACTGTCAATGATCCACACTTGAATTCCTACATGACTCCATTTACCTACGGAGGGATGCCATGCTCTCTCTTGCTGGTCACCTCTTCACTGGGGCGGGGATCCCGACAGTCACTAAAAAGGTGGCCAAGGCTTGTACCCCCTTCACCATAAACAACTCAACTGGAGGCTTAAGGCTGCCTCCACTATTAGAACCAGTCCACAGCGTTGAGATACCTACCCTGGGGAAGATGGGCAGCTTGATTTCACCCAGATGCCACGGTGCCAGGGATATTAGTACCTACTTGTTTTCGTAGACACGGTCACAGGGTGAATAGAGACATTTCCTACTAGGACTGAAAAGACTATAGAGGTTTCTAAGGTCAACCAATGCGTCTGCCTTAGGGATAACTTATAAACTCCATTCTTCCTGGAGACCTCAGTCCTTGGGAAAAGCAGATTGAGCCAACCTTCATTTTTAGTGAAATAAATTCCCAAGTCTCATTGTTCTTCAGGGCAGCTGCTCTTCTCTGGGCCTGCATGCTCTTGTCATCTTGAGAGTGTACTATTCTTTTAATAAATCCGCTGCTTGCTTGGCTCATTCGGTGCGTCCTTGAATTCTTTCCTGTGGTGTACACCAAGAACCCATTTTCCAGCAACAACAGCAGTTGTTATAAGGAAGATAAACAAGGTGATCTGAGTGTGGGTGGGGGTTACTTTACACAGGGTTGTTAGGGAGGGCTTCTGAAAAGGACTAGTCACGAGAGAGCAGGAGGTCAACACAATGAGTCTGGGCAGAAGAAATAAATAGTAGGTAAAAAAACCCTAAGGTAGAACAGAAAGTTTAGCATATTCAAGGAAGTGGATAGGTAAAGGGGGAAGTCACTGTGCTTGGGAAGTAGCTCACAAGGGGCCAGTGGTATTAAAAAAGATCAGAGAAGGTGTTATGCATGGAGCTGGAATGCAAGCATGAAGAAAAACAGAAATGGTACCTCCTCTAGTGCAGCTCCTAACCAAAGCTGACCAATCACATTAGCAAATGTAAAGCTGCAACGGTGACAGCTGCCACTAAGAAGTTACATAGTGGAATGAAAGATTTAATAAGTAATCTTTGTCAGGAAGAACAGAAAATAGCTCTCTGAAGAAGCTTAAAGTGGGATCTAAAGGGTAAATAGAAGTTAACTGGAAGTGAGGAAAGAAGTACATTCTAGGTAAAGGTAAGAGCAGGTGCAAAGGTTCTGCAAAAAAAAAAGGCTGGTGAGTGTAGGAAATGAAAAAAGTGCAATTTAACTCAAAGGGATAGAATGAGAGGAAGAGTGATATAAAGTGAAGCTAGAGAGGTGGAGGGTGGCAGATCATGAAGGATCTTATAGCTACTACAGTGTTTTAAACAGCACAGTGACAGCACAGTACATACAATTTGAAAGGCTTACTCTTGTTGTGTGTAAGTGAAGGTGGGGGTGGTAGGTGTAGGTTTAGGGCAGAGGATTAAGAGGCTGAAGTCATTAGCGCAAGGTAGAGATGCTAACAGCTTGGGCAACATTGATGGTGAGAAGCAGGCAGAATTTTTTTTTTTTTTTTAAAGGTAAAAGTTACAAGACTTAGTGAAGGCTTAAACATGTAAAGTAAAAAAGGGGAAAGTTCCAAAGATAACCTCTAGGTTTCAGCTGAATGCACAGTGAAGCCATTCATTAAGACAGGAACCACTGGAAGTATCTCTGTCCTGGGGTGGGATTGTGAGGTAGACCTTGAACCCGTGGACTTTGAGGGGCCTCAGGCATCTAAGAGGAGATATGAAATAGGCCAGAGATATCAAGAACAGAGGCTCAGAGGAAAGATCTGGGCTGAAGAGAGCCTCAGTTTCCTCATATACAAAATCAAACTTGTATGAGTATGTACTTACCTTAATTGAAATTAGGATTAAATGAGCAAATGAATACAATATGCTTTGTACAGGAGCTGGTTTATACTAAGTACTCAATAAATGGAAGCTTTTATTATTGACGATGTTATACTGGCTGTTGGCTAATTTATTAGCTGGCCCTCTTAACTAAAATTGGCAAAGAAACATTGTCATTTCCAGCATCAAACTGAAATCACTTTCTCTTTCCAACTCCACTCCAGTTTAATAATGCCTCTTTATATTCAAATCCACATAAATCAAGTATTTACATACATCTGATTTTAGTGGCATTTTATAACAAACCAGGTGAGGCAATCCTTTCAACAAGCTGTGATCTAGCTAAATAAGGCATACACAAAAGAAACACACATGCACACCCCTACACACCCCAATGTACCGGAGATGCCACAAAGTAATATAAATGATGTTATACGGTTTGAGAGTATAGCCAGAATTTAAACCCTAGTATAAGGCTCAAGTCTACAAAGATACATAGTAAGTCCTCAATAAATGTTTAATGATGATGAGCAAATGTTCCAAATGACAGCTGTGAGAAAGCTACTTAATACACCTCTCATTTCAACGGAATGACTACAGTAACCAAAATAACAGTGGTTGTGACTTCTAAGAGGTACTAAAACATCACTATGATAAAGATAGCAAGGATTTTCAGATGACATTGTGCTTAGTAGGCCCACCCTTATTTGGGGGCATCCTAAAACCACAATCAGCTGTATTCCCCAAATAAGAAACACCCAAATTCCTGGAGAGTCTACAGTTGTGCTCTGTCCAATAAAGGAGCCACTCGCCACATGTCACTATGTACATTTAAATGAACAAAAATTCAAAAAAAGAAAATTCAGTTCCCCAGTCACTCTAGCCACATCTGAAGAGTCCCACAACCGCACGTGGCTAGTGGCTACTCTACTGGAGGTGGCCAAATGGAACATTTCCATCGCCGAGAAAAGTTCTACTGGAACTTAGCACTTGCTGCGGCCTGGAGGGAATGCTCCATGCAAACTCTTCCACTACAACTTTCCGCCAGCCTGGCAACCTGAACTTTTACTTTACTTCTGTAACGCAGTAAGAGAGTATGACCCTACAAAGAAAACAGCGCTGGCTGTCAGTCACTTTGAAAGCGTCCCCGCTTTGCACAGATAGATCTCACAGTGGCTGAGACTCCTGGTGTTGATTTTTAGGGACTAAACTCTCCGAAATGACATAAACTGAAGCGTGCGTGTGGACTCTTTGTAATTAAACAGAAACGTGTGCCTTTGCATGTATGTTGTGCGATACTGTAAATTAGATGACTAAGTTGTTAAAGGACGGAATCAGTGCTTGCACTTGCACACGCGTGGGTCTGAGGGTGAGTGCACACGGCTCCGTGGGGCAGTGCACCGGGGCGCGTGTGAGCAGCTGTGGGGGTCACATCCAAGGCGCCCCCGCCAAGTCTTAAAGGACACCCTGGCACAGAAGTCGGGTGGGCCCGGGGCCCCCTGCACGCTTGTGCACCCCGAGTCTGGGTGGTCTCTGGGAAGGTGCCCAGCCACCTGTGGTCCCGGGGGAAGGGGCCCGCCGTGTGACACGGAAACGCTTCCAGGCGTGGACACCCGGCGGGGCGGGACGTGCGGCTCACGGGTGCCTGCGGAGGCAGGAGCCAGGGCAGGGCACGAACGGAGGCCGGGGCCCGAGGCGGGGGCTGTGCGCGGCCCCCGGGCCCGGCCCCGGCCGGTCACACAAGCCCGCCGGGCGTCCCTCCGCGCCGGACGTCGCCGGGGCCGGGGGGCCCCCGAGGCGGGCCAGGGGAGCCGCCACGGCCTGCGCCCCGCACGGGCTGAGCCCCCCGGCTTTCGGCTTCCGGCCCTGGCGCTCCCACAGCCCCAGACACCCCCCACGCAGACACCATAACAAAGGCGGCGACGCGGCGGCCACACCGGGGTGGGAGGACGCGGGGTGGACGGCGGCGGGGCTGGCGGTCGCCCCGCCGGCCGGGCGCAGGGCACGGCCGGCCGCTCGGGCCGGCGCCGCCCGGGGGTGCGGGGGTGGCGGGAAGAGGCGGCGGGGTGCTCGGAGGCGCTACTCACTCTCGTCAGGCAGCGGGTCGAGCTCCGCCATCTTGAACGAGCCGCGCCGCTTTTTCAAAGGCTGCCCGCCGCGGTGCATTGTGGGGCGGGGGCTGTCCGCGAGGGAGGTTCGAACGCGGCGCTCGCCGCCGCCGAGGCGGCCTGAGGCGGCCGCGCTGCCGCGGGGGCTGCCGGGTGGGCCGGCGCCTCGGCCCTGCGGCGCCCGGCACGGCGAGCACGGAGGCCGCGCCGAGAGGCCGGCGGGGCGCGTGTCGCGCTGCAGCTGCGGGAGCGGCGGTTGGTTCCGCGTGGGGAACGGGGAGGGAGGCCCGGGCGGCCGGGCGGCAGCACCTGTGGGCCCGGATCCGGGGCAGAGAGGCCCCCGGCGTCGGGTCGCGTTCCCCGAGGGGGGCTCCGCTTGGAGTCGATTTTTTTCACGGTTCCCCCCCAAAAAGCCACGTTTCTGCGGCGTCGCCGTCCCCTCCCTGCTCCGGGGAGCCGGGGGGAGGGCGCAGGCCGCAGCCCCACAGCTTGTCTGTCCCAGAACTCGGGGTTCCAGGCCTAAACCCTCTTCTCCCCGGTGTCGGAGCCGGAGCTGCGAGGAGCCTGGCAGGGAGACCTTGAGAGGTCATCGAGTTGGCCGTTTGGCTAAGTCGACAGTTCAAAGACTTGTTTTGCTCAAGGGGTTGCGTCCATTTGGCAAGAGGCCAGGTGGGGAGCTGGGCGAGGGTTGCTGAGGGTGCACCCCAAAATCAGCGGTGACACTCCGAGAGGACAAAGGGCCCTGATCGAAATGCCCCGAGAGCACTGGAACAGAATGCATCCAGTTTTTTGTTTTGTTTTTTTTGTTTTTTAATTTTTATTTATTTTTTTATTTTATTTTATTTACCTGTAGTCTTATACAGCGGATATAGGCCTAAACCTATGTTTTAACTGTAATATTAGGGGGTCGTCTTATACGCCGGAAAATACGGTATTTATTTTTTTGACAGAGAGAGAGAGAGAGAGAGATACAGAGACAGAGCTGAACTGGGGGAGCTCCCAGTTCAGCACATGGGGCCGCACGGGCCGGGGCCGGGATTCGATCCCTGGTCCCCGGGGCTGCAAAGTGAGCGCTCAACCCACTGAGCCATCCCGGCTTCCCCTGCATCCAGTTTTGAAAGAAGCCTGTGGAAAAGGTGTCTGACCATCCCCGTCTGTAGCGCTACCCCCCCAATGAGCCAGTGTGGCTTTTCAGCAGTTCACTTAAGGAAAGTTGGGGAAGCCGGGAGGGCTCAGCAGGTTAAGCGCTCGCTGTGCAGCCCCGGAACCGAGGATAGAATCCCAGCTCCGGCCCCACCATTTGGACCCATATGCTGAACTGGGGTGCGCTTCCTATAGGAGAGGGCCCCCAGTTCAGTTTCGGCCCTGGGAGGCCCCCACCCCACCTGTGTGGAAGGAAACCATGTGGAAAAATGATGACAAAATATGGAGACTGCTCTGGGCCCTCCCCCTTCTCTCTGTCTCTGTCCCTGTCAAAAACAATAAAAAATATTTTTTTAAAATGTTACTGAGCTCCAGAATTTATAGGGGGTGGAGGAGGGTAGTGGGATGCTCAAGCAATGAAAATACAACTAAGGTAAATTCCAAGAACTAAAAAGTTAAAAGGTGGTAGACTGTGCTGAGGACAGCAGTACCCAGAGGCCAGCACAGGCCAAGGAGCTGAACTTGCCAAGAGCCCTGGATCAGTGATACCATGTTTTAAAAATGGAGGTGGGGGGAAAGCCGGGACGGCTCAGCGGGTTGAGCGCTCGCTTTGAGGCCATGAGGACCGCTTTGAGGCCATGAGGACCGGGGATCGAATCCCGGCTCCGGCCCAGGCAGGACCCACATGCTGAGCTGGGGAGTTCCCACAGTTCGGTTCTCTAACTGTCTCTGTCTCTGTCTCTCTCTATCTGTCAAAAAGTAAAATAGAAATAAATATGTACTGAAGACAAAAAGATAATTTCTCTCTCTAAATGTGAAAAGATAAAAAAAAAAAAAAAAAAAAAAAAAATGGAGGTGGCACGTATCCATTTGTGTTGTGGAACGAAAATGTGGGGAATGGGTTGAACTGAGACAAGATGAGTCCTGGGAAGCCATCAGGAGGAAGCTTGTTGGGCTAGGCAGGCCAAGCAGAGGAGCTGAGATGTCTATACCAGCTACCAAACCTAGGGGTTCAGAGGCTTGGTTGGTATTCTGGCTGCTCAAGCAAGTTTCTTAGTTCTCTGTGCCTCAGTTTCTCATATAAAATGCAGATAACAGGGTTGTTTTGAGGATTTAATGAGTTGATGGGTATAAAAACCTTATAATAAATTTCTAGCACACATCTTGGCTCAATGTTAGCTATTGCCACCAGCACTTTGGAATAGGAAACACTGCTGGTGATGCTGACTTTGGACCTTGGGTATCTGGGTGCTGTCCCTTGCTGAGGGAGGAGGTGGAGCAGGATGTGAGCAAAGGTTTAAAAACGCAATTATACAAAGTAATCATTTCATATTATAGCGGACTTAACCCCTCTTGTGCCTGCTAAACACATTCTGATCTACCTTCTGAGAAGATACAAAACAACTGATCCTTGTCAGCATGGTGGGTAGGACCCTATTATCAACTTGGAGATAAATTCAAGAAAAGGTCAATCCTCTGGAAAGGAAAGAATAGAAATAAGCACAAGTTAGGTTAGGGGAGTAAGAAGTAAAAGTTTTGTGAATGGGCAGTTGGGATGGCTCAGTAGGTTAAGCACTTGCTTTGCAGCCCTGGGGCCCGAGGATCAAATCCTGGCCCCAACCCAGCCAGACCCATGTGCTGAACTGGAGTGTGCCCGCAGTTCTTGCCGGGGCCTATGTGGGAGGCTCCCGGCCCAGTTCCTGCCCTGCACATCCCTGCGTCCACCTGTGGAGTGAAACTATATGGAAAACTAATTCTGTCAACTAGGGAGACTGCTCTGGACCCTCCCCATTCTCTCTGTCTCTCTCTGTTGAAAAACAATAAAAATAAATCTTTAAAAAAAAGTTTTGTGGGAAGCTGGGATGGCTCACTGGGTTAAGCTCTCACTTTGCAGCCCCGGGGACCGAGGATCGAATCCTGGCCCCAGCCCATGTGGACACACATGCTGAACTGGGGAGTGCCCCAGTTCAGTTCTCACCGGGGTGAGACCCCAGCCCAGTTCCTGCCCTGTGCAGCCCCGTGCCCACCTGTGGAATGAAACTATGTGGGAAAACCAATGATGTGCAACTATGGAGACTGTTCTGGGCCCTCCCACCTCTCTCTGTCTCTGTATCTTTCTCTCTCTCTCTCTCTCTGTATCTCTCTCTCTGTCAAAAACAATAAAAATAAATCTTAAAAAAAAAAAAGTTTCGTGAATGTAGCCCATGGTCAAGGTGTCATTAGACCAAGGCAAACCAGGTTTATCCTAAGGCCATTTTCACACCCTCAACAGCAGGTCTGCTGGTATACCAGTAAGTATTTTTAGGCTCCTCTTTCGATAATGTGCATTTTAAACAAAAACCCTAAATGAGTCTTCTCACATGTGGAAGCCTGGTGCTGTATTCCAGCTGCAAATCTACCCCTATTGTCTATGACTAGAAACAAGGCACTTAGTTTTCTCTTTAAGTTTAATCTAGGCACGTTTTTCAGTACTTGTAAAATCATTCAGCCATGGCTTCACATTCATGTTTTCTCATGTTCAACAAATTGAGTCAAATAAAGTTATCTCACCATGTAAAGAGAAAAGTCTGTGCTGTCACTTAAACCGTGACGTTGTCTTGATTTCACCACTGGTTGGCTGCTTTTCTCAGATCTTCTAGTTCTTCCTTTGACACATAATAACAGCTCTTAACCTCACAGCGATCTGGGTCCTTCTGAAGTTAGTGTTCCTTATAAACACAATGTAGTAAATTTTATGTTCACCCCAAAAAGCATCAGATTGAGCCTTAGGGTGAATTTATATTAAGTAATTTAACAGCTTCTGGAGAAACCTGTTCCATGGGAATTTCTAATTTAGCTTTCAAAGCCCTCTGTGCTGCCCTTCCTATTCCAATTGCATTATTTTCGAAGTTCTCCTGGAAGAATTAATGGGTAACTATAAGTATTGATAAAACAACCTGGAAAGGAAATTGTAGCATCTCACCTCTGCTTTTCTGTTGACTAAGATGCCACTTAAGGTTCTATGCAACAGTCTTTCCTCAATGTTTTCATTCAAGCGATATTTCCTTTTGGATCCAGGTCCAACTTTGTTATTTTCATCAATAAGCACACATATCGCTGCCAGAAAGTGAACCCGTTGCTCATCAAAGGTGTAAGCCTTGATTTTGGGGCATGTTAACATGAGTCTGTTCTGTCCTAAATCTTGCCCTGACAGCAGGAGAGGGTCCCATGGCTGCATCAGACATCAGGAACCAAACAAATGCTATGGTGCTTACAACCTGCCTCCCCTGGGCCCTACTCACGATTTTCTTTCACACTTTGCAACAGTTGATCGGGTCAAGGATGGGAAGGTACATCAATGAGTCGCTCCAGTAGGGATGGTGGAATGGGATTTAGTCCTTTTCCAGTGGCTACACAAGGCACAAGATTGTCCTTTCCTCTACCTCTGTGTTTCTGTCCCATGGTTAGAAAAAGCCAGCACACAAAAGAAAGTGGTGGACTCATAGCAGGCTGGAGAGAGGAGAGGGAAAGAAGTCCCAGCTGTGTTCCCAGGCCTGGTTGTACGTCTCTCCTTCCTGAGGCCTGGCTGTATTACTGCTCGGAGGCCTCACTAGCCTGTATTTCTATGCTGTAGTTAAACTAAACCGCACATGTGCAAAGAACAGCTTAGTTTACTTATGGGGTGGGATCATGGGTGAATGTTGGTCTTTAATTTCTACAAATAGTTTGTACCACAATCAATTGCAAGATATTTTGCAGTTGTAGCATAACGTATATTTAGTAAAGTGTGCAAGTCTTAAATGTATGACATCTTGACAATGTTTTTAAAAAATCAACTTTATTGAGCCATTGTAAGTGTACAGTTCAATGAATTTTGACACCTGTGAATACGAGTATCCAATAGCCTCTCCATTAACTGGAACTCAAGCAGTGGGAAAAAATTGAGTTCTGGTTAATGGAGAATCTACTTATATTTTATCTGGCATCTACCAAACCCCATGGGTGCCTGTTAACTGAGAATCTACTGTATATGATAACTAGTAGTTAACATTTATACAATACCATCTACACACCAATCACTAGTTAATACCACCTACACTTTCTTCAGTTACTCCTCACACCTTTTGAGAGGGGCACCAGGATTCTCCTCATTTTACTGATGTTCCAGAGTTTAAGAAACTTTGCAGGGTCATACAGCTGGGAGGTGGCAGGCAGGCAGCTTCTGCTCATTGCGGGGTGACTATAACAGCTCCACTTCTCAACATGAGCTCCAAGCTTCCCAGAGGCCTTCAGTGAAGCTTCTACACAGTGCCCACTTATTAATGAGAAAATATAAAAACTGCTAACATGGAAAAGAGTGGCACTTGGGAAGCCGGGATGGCTCAACGGGTTAAGCGCTCGCTTTGCAGCCCCGGGGACCGAGGATCAAACCCTGGCCCCGGCTCCAGCCTGTGTGGATCCATATGCTGAACTGGGATGTGCTTCCCATGTAGGAGACTCCCAGCCCAGTTCCTGTCCTGTGCAGCCCCATCTACCTGTGTGAAATGAAACCGTGTTGAAAACTGATGACATACAACTATGAAGACTGCTCTGGGCCTGCCCCCCTTCTCTCTGTCTGTTTCTCTCTGTCTCTGTCAAAAACAATAAAATAAATTAAAAAAAATTCTCTTAAAAAGAAAAGACTGGGGGAAGCCGGGATGGCTCAGTGGGTTAAGCGCTCACTTTGCAGCGCCGGGGACCGAGGATCGAGTCCTGGCCCCAGCCCGTGCGGAACCATATGCTGAACTTGGAGCTCCCCCAGTTCAGTTCTCTCTCTGTCTCTGTCTCTGTATTTCTCTCTCTCTCTGTGTCAAAAGAAATAAATAAATATTTTTTAAAAAAAGAAAGAAAAGAGTGCACAGGGATTCTATTAGTCACTCTCAAGCTCACGAATTTTTCTGTTTGAATGGGAAACTTTGCATTTTTCAAATTAAACTCCATTAGTCACACACCAAATCCGACTGCGCTGATAATGTATTCTCATCTCCGCAGTATACGAACAGGAATTAGTTGGCCTGAATCAACGGCTAGGAATCTGTCACTGAGAATTCACCCACCACAATGCCATTCAGTCTCTCACCCAAATAAATGCCCAAATAAATCCTCTGTAAATTCCAAGACCCAGCTCCTGTATGCCACGGTCCCTTCCAAAATCACTCGAGCAACTGCTGATTTTTCCTTTCTCCACACTCCAAAGACACAGTAGTCCTGACCCCACTGGCTGCCCCTGGGGTGTCCTGGAACTTGTTCTTTCTCCTACTGCCTCAGTTCTTTAATGCTAATCCTTCCCCTGGGCCTCTGCGCTCAGCAAGCCCTATTACATCCCTATTAGTCATCAGCGTTTTTAACTTCTCAAAGTTATCTAGCACCTCCTCTTAATTCCTTCCTGCATCATTCTAATTCCTCTTCTGAAGCATAATTTCCTCCTAAACTATGTAGATGGGTTTTTTGTCTATATTTAGCTCTTAGCTCTTTATTCCCAACTCCTCATCTGTCCTCATGTTCTGTTGCATTTGTTCTACATGTTGCTGTTTCTCTGGAGGGAAAACACACACACACACACACACCCTGAACTTACTCTTCTGTGAGGAAAATCTTTTAAAAGTCCTTTATGTATTGAGAATTCTTAACTGTACCAGCTATAGCTTTCTAAGTAACAGGAATGACTTGAAACAATAAAGAAATGGTATCACCTCAAGTCATGAGACTCCTGGAGGAAAGTGATGATAAGGACCCTGGGTCCCTTCTCTCTCCTCACCTTGTCTTCCTCAGCATGTCCGCTTGTCCTCAAGAGCGCTCCTCTCATTGTGCCTGAAGGTCGCGGCATGTCTAAATATCCAGTTACCACAATGCCCGGTGGAAGGAACCACCTTCCACTTCTTATTAGTGAGGACCCTTTTCCTAAAGCCCTCAGCAGGCTTCCCCTCATGCCTCTATGGCCAAAACTGGGCCATGTCTTCTTCTCCAACCAAGGTGCCAGCAAGGGGGATGGGCCCAGCAGGATTGGCTTAGACCGGTGGTGTCAGGCTATCAGCCAGGAGCCTGTGTATGTAGAATCACCTGAGGCATTGGTCTGGGATGTGCTTTGGGCATAAAGATATTTTTTAAGTCTCCATAGGTGATTCTAATGTGTAGCCAATATTGAGAACCACTGGCTTTGACTCCTTAGGATTCACCCTGAGTCGAGGGAGGGGGATGGGGTGAATGAGGGGTGGATACCAGAGAAAAAGTGGGGCCAGGAAGCAGAGGAATGATTGTTGGGTTGGCAAAAAAAAAATCAAAAAGTGGGAAGCTGGGATGGCTCAGCGGGTTAAGAGCTTGCTTTGCAACCCCAGAGCCCGAGGATCGAATCCTGGCCCCGGCCCATGAGGACCCATATGCTGAACTGGGGTGTTGCCCCCAGTTTGGTTCTTGCCGGGGCCTATGTGGGAGGCTCCCAGCCCAGTTCCTGCCCTGCGCAGCCCCGCGCCCACCTGTGGAGTGAAACTATATGGAAAACTAATGCTGTCAACTATGGAGACTGCTCTGGGCCCTCCCCCTTCTCTCTCTCTCTCTCTCTCTCTCTCTGTCTGTCTGTCTGTCTGCCTCTCTCTCTGTCAAAAACAATAAAAATAAATCTTAAAAAAAACCCAAAATCAAAAAACCATGTCTGCCTCATCCATTCACTGCCATTGAAAGCAAAGTGAGTCCATTCATTCTTTCTTGATTCTTTTCCTCTTTCAACCAACATTTATTGGGCTTCTCACAATGCTCAGGAGATAAGAAATCACAGGGAACTGCTAGGGAATGAGAAAAAGGGGCAGGTCAGATAAAACAGAAAAAGTACACCCCCACTGGGCAGATATGACCTCAAGCCAAGAGCTGGACTGGGGAGGAGAGGCTGAATTTCAGCCCTCATTCACCCCCTTGGCAGGTATCCTTGGGCCCTGTCCAATCTCACTAGTTGTACATGGAGGCCTGAAGACTACCAAGGTAGATAGGACGTGGGTTCTGCCCACCAGGACCTCAGTTTAGAAGAGGAAACACACAGGTAACCATATGAACTGCTTTGGATAGTTTATGAAGATTATTGGGGGTGGCCAAACACCGCATAAGGCATCTAAAAGCTCTATTGTTAAAATAAATTTTTATACTTTTTCAGGACACTTTTAATTCAGTTCGTCTATTTTCTAACTAGGAGGGTGAATACACATGCATACCCTTACATGCCATCCAGCATAGCACTAATTCATGATAAGGTTATTTGTCTTTAGAAACCTTTCTCTTTACAAAACAAAACCAACACAATTCTTCCCAGTACTTTGTTAATGACCTTGCCTCTGTTCTGAGGGTCCTATGCATGCATTTTTAGCCAATGAGAGCAGGCTGTGCTGAGTACCCTGAGCCAATGAGCACCAGCAAGTGCCTTCTACTGCATAAGCTCTCAGCCAATGAGTATCCTTGGCATTCTCCTTGGGTGAATGAGTTCCGCAAAGGGTGAGGTTCGTTCCCCTATGGCCTTTCTTTCTGCATCTATTTTGTTTCTGGCAAGTAGTTCTACCCCACAGTGACCTGCTTTAGAAGTAACAGGGCCAGACTTGTTTCAAGGGAGCAAAGGAAAAGTATCATGTGGTATTTCAACAGAGACGAAAGGAGCCTTCAAGGAATCAGTCCAGGAAAGGAAAGGAGGATTAACGGGTAAGGATTGATGGGCGTCCTCTGGCTTGCTGAAGGAAATCATAAACATCACTGCAGTCAAGCGAACTGACAGACAGGAAGAAATCATGGTTGAGACACATCCACAACCTCAGGGGACTTGGAAAGAAAGGATGAGCAACTAGCAGTGGCAGATGCCCCACACACAAGTGGGGACCTCTACCAGCAGAGACCCCTCATACATTTTGACAGGGATTGAGGAGCTAAGAAGGAAATCTGAAAAAAAGTAACACAGCTCACCAGCCACATAGGTGGAGCTCGGGCAGATTTTGGCTCATTACATTTCAAATTTTTCTGTTTAACAGTGACCTCATGATAGAAGTAGGATGACTGGAAATAGTCAAACCAACACTGCTTGAATATTTCCAGTGATTACCAACATTCAAGGATGCTGTGGAAGAGATTTTTACATTGGCTAGGAGGCTGGTCTGGATCCATGGTTAGGAAACCTTTTAGGATCAGGTATCCCCTGAGAACCTGAAGAAAGGCAAGGACCCTTCTTTTCCTCTGGAAAGTTCACATGCCCATTGAAGTGATTATTTTTGGCTACATAATAAATCACTCCCTGGTTCTCTTGCCCCCCAGAACTTAATGTCTGATTATCTCACAGTTCTTGTGGGTCAGGAATTTAGAAGCCATTTTAGCTGGGTGATTCTGGTTCCTGAAGTTAAAGTCAAGATGTCAACCAGGGCTTCAGTCATCTAATGAAGTGGCTCTCAACTGGGGGTGACTTTGCCCCCCCGGGGGACATTTAGTGATGTCTCAGGACATTTTTTATTGCTACTTAAGGGATGTATGTGCTTCTGGCACCTAATGAGCAGAGGCTAAAGATCCTGTTAAACCTTCTACAGTGCACAGGAGAGGCCGACCCTGACAACAAAAATGACGCAGCCCCAAATGTCAATACTTGTAGTGCCAAGGCTGAGGGCCCCTGACCCCAAGGCTTGAGTGGGTTTGGAGAAACCCCTCCCAAGATGGCTCACTCATGCACCTGGTAAGGGCTGTTTGCACCCTCCCATTTCCCCCCAAGCAAACAGCCTAAGAAAGAGGGTAAGGAGGAAACCACATGCTTTTAATGACCTGTTTGCTAGTAGCAAGTCACTGAGCACAGCCTATGTTGACAGGGAGAGAAATTAGCTTCCACTGTTTGAGGGGAAAATTAGCATAGAATTTTGTGGACAGGCTTTAAAACCACCACATCCACATATAACAACGTTTCAGCTATCGAAGTTGAGGTATCACACATACACTCTTGGAGGGAATTAAAACTGGTACAGCCACTATGGAAAACAGGGTGGAGTTTCCTCCAAAAATGAAGACTAGAACTACCATATGACCCAGCAAATCCCTCTTCTACGTATCTACCTGAACATTTTGAAGACATTTATTCATAAAGATATATGTACTGCTATGTTCACTGTAGCATTAGTCACAGTAGCCAAGGCTAGGAGACAACCTAAATGTTCTTCAATGAATGATTGGATAAAGAAGATGTGGTACATACATACAATGGAATACCACTCAGCCTTAAAAAAGGATGAAATACTGCCGTTTGCAACAACATGGATGAATCTTGAGAGTGTCATGCTAAGCGAATTATATCAGGTGAAAAGGACAAGAACCATATGATTTCCCTCATACATGGGATATAAAACAGAAAGCAACAAACACACAAACAAAACAAACTCACAGACAACAGAAGGGTGGTTACCAGAGGGAAAGGGGGTGGGGATAGGATGAAGAGGGTAAAAGGGGTCAAATATATGGTGACAGGGGAAAGCCGGGACAGCTCAGCGGGTTGAGCGCTCGCTTTGAGGCCACGAGGGCCGAGGATCGAATCCCGGCTCCGGCCCAGGCAGGACCCACGTGCTGAACTGGGGAGTTCCCACAGTTCGGTTCTCTAGCTGTCTCTGTCTCTGTCTCTCTCTCTATCTGTCAAAAGTAAAATAGAAATAAATATGAAATCTTGATTTAAAAAATATATATATATATGGTGACAGAAGGAGACTAGACTCTGGGTGGTAAACACAATGCAAGATACAGAGGTTGCATTATAGAATTTACACTTGAAACATATATAACACAACCAATGTTACCCCAATACGTTAAAAAAAAGTTGAGGTTTTACAGATTCCAGAGCCCTTCCATGGAATCCCCAAGTTAAATATCCTAACGTTCCTGCCTGTTCCAACAGATATAATCTAATAACCTGTGATAAGGAAACATGCAAGGACGGGGGAGAAAATGACAATAAAACAAAAACCCTCAAGATTCCACCCCTGTCACAGTTCAAGCCCCTGCTTTCACACTCTATCTTTCCTGACCTCCTTCTGGGTTTTTCAATCCAAAGTCCTTGCAACTTACTGTGTCACTATATTTCACCCTAAAGCCGACGGAGGAGGTGCTGAGCCGCTACCACTTAGGGACTGTGGGCTTGAGACCATTTCGAGAGAAAGATGGGCTGAGTTTTTGAGGCCTCCCTTGCTGGGAGACAACCCAATGAGGACAGTTAATGCTGCAAGTGCAGGCAGCTAATGTCTAGTCAGAGAAAATGAGGGACAGTCCGGGGTAAGAGCGGCACTCAGATTCCTTCACTGATTCCCTGACACCTTCATTAATTTCAGTCCATTAACTTATTTGCTTTCTATTAAACATAAATAATTTCCAAGGTGGTGGTTCCAAGAGGGTTGCTTGAAATGAGAAAGAGCAGAACATATCATTAATTCTTTTCACCTGGACATTTTTCAAGCCTTTCTACAAAATCATTTCTCGGCAATGATTTTGTTTTCAAACTGGAGAGGGAAGTGTTTCCAGGCTTCTGGATGTAAAATGGCTTTTTCAGTCCAGGGCTTTGATGGATCAAAGGGGAGAAACTCTAATATACTTGGTTTGCTGCCCTTGAAATGCCTCAGCTGAGCACTTGGGGCAAAATACCAGTGCAGCAAAGGGTTTTTAAAACAGGGTCCAGGTGTTTGTCCTGGCCCGGAAATGCTGCCCATGTTGCCTCTTGCTGCCCTCTTCGATCACCTTTGCAACAAGTTGTGAAGAAAACAGGCTCAAGAACCGCCTGCCATTCCTTTCCTCAAAGATGTGGGTTTTGATGGGAGGTGCTGGCAAAATGGCTTCCTCTCCTCCCAGGCCCTCTGGGGATGGAAGTGGGCAGCTTGTGGTCTGAAGACGCTGTGGCCAATGGCCAATGCCAGGGCCAACTCCGCGGGAAGCAGACACCATACCCCACTCGTGGGTCTCTTGCACGTAGGAAATCAGACCCGTGTGTCCTCACCCCCTGCTCCTGAACAGCGGGCACCGTTGGCACTGAATGTGAGAGCCCAGCAGGGCCTGGTGAGTTAACGAGACACACGGCACTCTACAAGGGAGAGAGATCCTGGGCGTCAAGCCAGCCTTCTCAGAGTTTGCTTAGGACGCGGGATTTGTGATACGAGAGGGGGTTTCGTTGGGGACTTCCTTCCCACCGCTCAGGCCCAGAGCCCCCTGGGTCAGTCCTGGCTCGCAGCCTTCTCCTCTCAGCGGGAGATGACCAGCCTCTGCCTGTGCTACAGTGTCTAAGGGGGCAGCAGAGAACTGTCTGGTGAGGAAGCAGCAGCAGAAAGCCACCCATAGGTGCCCCTGTTCCCCATCCACAGTGCCTTCTGTCTTGGGCTGAGGGCACTCAAGGGAAAAGCTGATGGAGACTTCAAACTGCAACATGTGTGAAAAGGAAACCGTGTGAGCAGTGTCCTACGATAGGGTGACCAGACGTCCCGCTTTTGGCGGGACAGTCCTGATTTTTAACAATTTGTCCCGCGTCTCGCGGCATTTTAAAAAAGTCCCAATTTTTGGAAAGAATGTACAACAAGCTAGGGGACGGCAGGAGATAGACCAAATTTTTAATCAAGAACCCCCTCCCCCCCGGTCAATGGTGTCCCGCTTTACCAATGCTAAAATCTGGTCACCTTATCTACGACTCAGAACCTTGGCCAGGTCAGGGATGGAAGGGGCTGTCCATGTATGCAGAGAGCGAGCGCGTTTTGTGAGGGCATCTCAGGAGAAAGCTGTGCTGGGAAGGGGCAATGGGTGGCTTGTCTCCTTGGAGGATTTATCTGTAACCCCTCAGCTGGGGGCATGGAGGACCAGGGGTCTGTCCCTGCCCAAGCATGACACAGGACTGACTGCTTGGCAGGAGAGGTTGAGCGTGCCCCTGCACTGGGGTTGGCCAGGCTCTTAGAGGTCGTCAGGGCAAGGGACATGTGGGTGACCAGGGGGAGTGCAGCCAGGGGTCTTCTTGGGTCCTGTCCAGTGGAGCTGCCTGTGGTGTGTGGGAACCTGGTGGAAGGAAGCTAGAGGTGAATATCTGAGTGCTCAGACCTGCACCTGTGATCAAAACAGACATGTACCTGCCAGGTTTGAGGGGCCCTGTAGGGACCCCCCCGAAAAGCTGATGAAAGCACCTAAGAGCCAGTGTTACATACCTGCCAGAGCCAGATCAATCAGGTGCCAGTGCAAGGGAAACCCTCCTGGGTCCCCAGCCTTGTCCCTCCTTCACCCCCCCGGGGCCCTGAAACTGGCTAGAAGCTCAGATAGGAAGAGGAGACTGAGAAATAGAGAGCAGCCATGTCCCTTTCCCACCTCAGGCCCCAGCCTGAAGCAGGCCCAGCTGAGCCGGGGAGGGAGCTACAGGAATGCTTAATCAGGTTCAGAGATCTGATGGTTATCCTGCACCAGGCATTCCAATCGCTGAGCTGAAACTGTGTTTGAGTCTTAAGAGTCACCATGGGATGTAAAAGGCCATGTGTCTGTTTCAGAGAAGAATCACAGGGCGGGCCCGCAGAATTTCCTTCCAGGGGCAGATGAGATTCCTTCACGGAACAATTTTAAAAAGGGCAGAGGGGGCGGAAATCAATGGTTTTGATACCAAGTTGTGCTTGTTTAACATAATGGCGTTAGGACGTGTTTTGTCAAGTGTACGCTAGTCTGGCAGGGGTGTTAGCTGTGTCACAAGCCAGGGCCTGTCTGGAGATGGTCCCAGCACTGGGGATAATGCGGGAAGTGCCTGAGGAGACCAGGCGGCAGCCCTGGGAGACTGTCCTTAGAGATTGTCATAGCCAGTTGGAGCTGTTTTGGGCACCACCCAAAGAAGGAATGGAACCACCACCAGTATAACTGGAAGCGTCACCAATCGGGCAAAGGGTCTGGACAAGGACAAGGGTTGACAGCGGAAAACCAAGCTGAGAAGGAAGAGCTTGGTTGTTTCGGGAGTGTCTGACAATGACCCCAGCAGGTGTCATTGAAACCAGTCTGAGATTGGCATTAAACACCACCACTGACACTATGCTGGGCAACTGTTTCTATTTCTACCATGGTTTACAGGCTTTAGTCACAAAAATCACAATGTCAGAGCAACAGATTCTCTACAGCTGCAGTTCTGAAAGTCTGCACACTCGGGGACTACTGATAACCCGACGGCTTCGATGGACCCGCTGTCCAGGAACAAGGGTGCCTGTGGTGTCACGTCTACACTCTTTCCCAGGGAGCGACATGCGTGTCGCCTCCATTCTCGACCCTCCTTGCTGGTAGAGCCCACCTCCCCCTCAACATGCTGAAAACACCGGATTATCCATGTCCAACCTCCCTTGCAGCTAGGGATCCAGTGTGTGTCCCCAACCCTGGCCAATGAGATTGGTCCACTTGGCTCAATTGAGAAACGCTTTTCTTCCTGGTACAAAGAGAAGAATGAGGAGGCAGCTCTTTCCTCCTTTCCTGCCTTTGGAAGTTGATGCTAGGAGCCCAGCTGCTCCCTTGCAACCATGAAGGGAAGGCCACCAAGAGAAATACCCAGCTGAATTCACCAATCCTGCCATTCCACTTAATGACAAGGGATCACATGTCCTTACTGGAGCTGTTGCTAGTTGAGTTTTCCTTTTCTTGTAAATTTAGCTGAAAGATTCCCTGATGACCATCAAGCATCTTTTTTTTTTTAGATTTATGTTATTGTTTTTGACAGAGACAGAGAAAGAGAAGGGGAGGGCCCAGAGCAGTCTCCATAGTTGAACTTCATTAGTTTTCGACGTCGGTTTGTTCCACACAGGTGGGCAGGGGCCGCGCAGGGCGGGAACTGGGCTGGGGGCCTCCAGCATAGGAAGCACACCACAGTTCAGTATATGGGTCTGCATGGGCTGGGGACGGGATTCGATCCTTGGTCCCCAGTCTTGCAAAGTGGAACTTAACCCACTGAGCCATCCCGGCTTCTCCCATTAAGTATCTTCTGAGAGGTCACAAACCCAGTTTAGAAAGCCAGGATCGACAGTCTGGTCTTCCCATTCCGCTGATATTTGCTCTGGTCAACCTCCTTCAGCGGCTCACCACCAGTAGAGAGAGGCAAAAGCAGGCTGGAACACAGGCCTCCAAGCCCCAGTGGGCTCTCTCTTCCCTTTTGGGGATAATTTGTATGAGAGGCAATCTTCATACATGGAGCCGGTGGTGACTAAGAAACAGCATGCTGGAAAATACAGGCTAACAACTTGCTCAGTTCCCACTTGTGCTGGGACTTCGGACAGTCTCCTACTCCTGAGCCTGTTTCTGCATCTTCCTACTTCCTACTAGGTTGTCAGGAGCTTCTTGCTGGCATCTGCGGTTCATTTCTTCCTGACCAGTCCGTCCTCAGCATCAAAATGCTGCTCACCTGCTGTAAGTGGCTCAGAGGACGAGGTGGGAAGCTAAGGGGATGGCTTTCTTCATTCATGTTGACAGAGAGCAATGAGAGGTCAGTTGTGCCCAGGATACTGAGGACCTGCCACCTGCCTGTCATCAGGAAGCCCATCTGCCTACTGGCTCTACAGTTTGGGGTCTTGTTGGTTCAGAGAAACAGGATTCTGTGAGAAATTCTATTTCTGGAATGCCTGTGAAGTGCCAGGCGGGCACACGCCACAAAGCTGTTGTTGGCTCCAAACACAAGTTGCTCACTGGCTGATTCAAATCCAGAAAGCCCGGCCTGGGCCCTGGGTGAGTTACCACGTGGCTAAAATTAGCCTGGCCATCTGCTGAGCCAGCAGCCGGGCTATTCTGAGCCTCAGCAGGCCTGCCTGGAAGTGGGGCTGGGCCTCGGGGGGGACGACAGTATTGGAGAGTCAGTCCCCTCAGTCAAGGTGGACAGCGGGTAGGAACGGGAGGAAGCCACGCTGAGGAAGGCCAGAGTCATGGTCAGGTTTCACAGACTGGCTGAGGATTACTGAGGGCACTTCAAGGTCAGGAACCCTGCTACGTACTGTAGGTATGAGCACTCATTCTCAATACTCCGGGGTAGCCACCAAAAGATTTCAGGGATCCCTAGGGCTTGATTCATCTCTCTGCAGTCAGAAGAGAGGCTTGGTTGAAAAGTGCCCGACAGGTGGGAGCCCCAACTCAGATGACCCTGGGAACACAGGGCCCTGACCTCTGCTTCCCCCAAGCTGAGCCCATTATTGGTTCTCCAGAGGGGGGGCAACAGTATCCCTGAGTTCAGAATCCACTGCACTACAGAGCAGGGAATTCAGGATTCAAATGTAATCTACATGTTCATAGCTACTCCATAAATAAGAGTCCAATTTTATGTTTACAGCCTTTCTAACCCATCATAAATCCTTGACTCAGGACAGTTAGGCCACAGCTGTCTACGGCCTGCCTAGTCACTTCAGTCCTTGTTTCCACAGAGGGTCACACAGGTTGTTTCCTGTAACTTCCTTCTTGCATACCCACTCATGTCTTCTGCTGTCACTCAGAGCTTGAGCGGATCAGGGCTCTTCACCTGGTGAAGTGCTCCAAACCTTCATTCCTGAGGGTCTGAGTGCTCAGCAGTCCATCACTGCTGTGGTGGCCAATGTCCAGGAACCTCCACTGTGGACACAGCTAAGAGGTCGTCCTTGCCTCCACGGTGCAGCCCCCGTTTCCCCCTTGGTAATGTTGCTCCTGCCAGTAGAGTAGCCGCCTTCTCTGCTTGTGGGGAGAAAAGTGGCCTTGAAGGAGCCCCAAATAGCTAGGTAGGTGGTGGCCTCATCTTCCAATTGTCCCCTAGGACAAACATTCCTCCCTTAGGGCCTTAGACCACCAAGCCAGCAAAGCTCAAGGGTGGGCAGCAAAAATTCTGAGCGGGTATTAGATGTGGTGATAGTGAGAAGAGCTTCGCCCATCCGTTCGTTCCCAGACCCCCACGCTGTGGTTCTGGTCTGATTTACAGAATGTGCTGGACCCCGTAAGGTCAAAACACAACTCTTCAGGGTGTTTGATGACTCCTAACTGGCACCGTTAGGAGCCATTCTACCTTTCAATTAGACACATTGGGTGGATGATGAGATGTGTGGCAAAACCAGTTAATACATAGGCATGAGCCCACTGCATCGAAGAGTAAAATGTTTATGGGACACAATTCCTTTCAAAACAAGTAACCTTTTTTTTTTCCCCCCCAAAGATTTATTTTTATTGTTTTTCTGACAGAGACAGAGAGGGGGGAGGGCCCAGAGCAGTCTCCATAGTTGACAGCATTAGTTTTCCATATAGTTTCACTCCACAGGTGGGCACAGGGCTGCACAGGGCAGGAACTGGGCCGGGAGCCTCCTGCATAGGTCCCAGCAAGAACTGAACTGGAGGGACACCCCAGTTCAGCATATGGGTCCACCTGGGCCGGGGCAGGGATTCGATCCTCGGGCTCCGGGGCCGCAAAGCAAGCACTTAACCCGCTGAACCATCCCAGCTTCCCCAACAAGTAACCTCTTATAACCTAGATTAGACTAGTAAACAGTGAGAAAGCTGGCATTGCTCTTAAACCAGAAAAATGGACAAATAGAGGCTGCTGTCTAATCTTCAAGGAAGAGGGGGCCATTGGGGTGCTATCACTGGGCCAGACCTCATTAAACCAGCTATGAACCCCAAATCAATCACATGAAAAGCCCCACCCAAAGTGGTAGAAACACAATTCCTAAAAACAAAAACCCAATTCCCAACCTTTTGAGTTGAAGCACACATGAAATCCTTACGGTACCTGGGTGACACTGGAGCATGATACAACCAGGCCACAGCTGAAGGAACCATGGCTGACACTCAGCTCTCAGTAGTGACATGGTTTCTAGAGGGGCTGAGACCACACCTCACAGGCTTTCAGTGTGAACACTCAGCACATGGAGTACACACTATGCACACACCAGTGACTACTGGATGCTCTTCAGGGGTGGCCTACAGGTGGTGTTCTGAGGTTCAACCCATGGTGAAGCTGCGAATCTCTACAGTGGCTGCACAGAAGTGCTCTGAGATGGAGAAAGGGCTGCTTTCCACCCCAAGAGGGGTGCTGTGCAAGTGCAGTGAGAACTGCTAACGCGGAGTCTGCCGGCTGGTGCTGGGTTGCTGCATGGCGCTTCTGCTGAGCGTTTACAGCCATGTGCAGTCACTGTGCACAAGTGTGGTCTGACATGTGAGCCGAGCTACAATGTCCAAGGGCACCTCCAGTCAGAGGTGGGAGGGGGGCAGCTCCCCAGGAGGCAGCAGGCAGCCCCTCTCCTCATGCAGGACCCTGTTTCTATGCAAAGTTGCTTATTTGGGATCCTAAGAGCCTTACTCCCCTGGCTAATCAGGAGAGTGGTATCTCAGGTTAAAGGCTGAAGATTTTCAAGTTAAGGACACTGTAAAAGACAAGGACTCCACTGTTATCAAGTTAGCCTGCTGTTTAACACCTTCAATTGGGTTTAACAGCATCATGTCACAAATGCAGATCCCATAGGACAGAGCCAGTTCATTAACAGCACCTGCTGTTGTAGTCGCATAAATGCAGCTCAGCTCAGAGGAAACTTAGCTGTTGTTCTTCTTTCCTGTCTTGAATGATGCCTGTCCTTTGTCCCCTTCAGGGGAACTTTTGGGGTTGAGACAACTCACTCTGCTGCCTTCTCTTGCCTGTGACTTGATTTCTGGTCCACACTTCCTACCATCCTTCTGTAAAAGGCCAAATTGCCAGGAAGTACCACCTGGGCTTTCAGGGAAGTTAAATGTAAACATTTAAGCATCATTCTCAAAACCGCAGCAGACGAGCTCACATGGTACATGTAAACTACTACTCTAGAACACAACAGTACGCGCACATGTGTTTAACACAGCGCACCTGATCACCTGAAGTGGAGTGCCTTCCTATGTGTGCTGTTTGGTTCCCTGTGCTGTTTGCTGCCTGGCACATTCTGGGGTTTCACAGATAGAGGCACACAATCCCCCTGTAGTTTTTGTGGACCCTGCACTGTGAACACTAACCAGATCCGTAGTGAGAATGAGACCAAATACATAAATACAGAGGCCACAGTAACTGAGAAGTATCAGCCCTTGGGCACAGTGGTGATATAGTTTTAATTAGGAAGACAAAATTGCTCATTGGAAAGCTGAAAATTTATACGCAACTTTTAATTTACTATGCTACATATTCTGAGTTTCCACATTCAAGTGAGTCAGGAAAAGGAAAGCATCCTTTGTTAGTATGAGAAACTGTTAACATGCCCACTTTTTGGCCTCCCCACACCCTGCTCCAAAAGAAAAGGAAGGGGGAAAAGAAAGCTAAAAGGGTGACAATAAAGGCAAAATTAAAAAAAAAAAAATCTAAACATTATGAAATTAGTTTTTATTTTTACCTCAAAATAAATGCTTAACATTTTCCCAAGATGAACACTTAGAATGGTGGGAGATTATTTTTTCCTTCCCTGGAAAAACCAGTAAGGCAGAAGTTCTAATGTGGTTTGGTTCTCTCCATAGGACTAATCTAGACCAACCCCACTGCTCCTGAAACTCAAACACACACACACACACACACACACACACACACTCACACTCCTCTTTCTCTACCTCTTTCCAACATTTCCTCTATTGTCAGTTGTATCTAACCAGGGTTAGGGCTGGCAGGAAAAAAATCCCCGAGAACCTCCCCACCCCCAGACCAACACAAACAACGGATTTGAAAAGTTGGGAAAACTAACATGGTACCCAAGTGGTCACTCTAAGGAGACGCAACCCAGCTGAGATCTCTGTCTGCTCAGTCAGTGCAAAGCATGCCAGGCCGCACCTCCCAGGTCACCACAGGGACGTCTTGAAGTTGAATTTCAGCTTCAGCAGGTACTTCAGATTCACCTGAGCAATATCGTAGACAATGTACCTGGAGGGGAAGAACGTCAAGGAGCAATGGCTTCACGATGGAGCAAGTGTGTGCTGCCCCCACTCGGGCAGAATGCTGGGCTCACACAGGTGGGGCGCCAGGTCTCTCACCCGGTAAAGGCAGGGACCCCTGTGGGCACAAGTACCATCGTGAGCCCCATCACAAGAGCCCCATCACAAGGACGGTCCCCCACCAGCCTGCTCCAGGGTCACTGGCTGCACAGTGTGACACTCGGCCTCAGCACCTCCCTTCCAGCCCCCACGTCCACCTGCCGTGAAAGGATACTCGTTGTACAGCAGACAGGTGTCGTTCACACCCGACGAGACTCCAGTGCCCAGAGGAACCTCCACACCATCCAGACTGATGCTGGCCGAAGGGTCCGGGGTGGTTTTGCCCAAACCTTCAAAACAAGGCCCGAGTGAGATGACTTGTGAGAGCAGAGGCTGACAATGCTCCAGGGAGACGAGATCCCTTTATGTCATCTCAGCTCTGTGCTCATTTTAAAGGCGTTATGAGTTCCATACACCACCCCTTCTTCCAGACAGGAAACTGGAGGTTGCAAATCAAGTTTGTGGGGCACCGGCCTTAAATAATTTCGATAATAGTAGCCCCCCCGCCGAAAAGGATCGTAAGTCTGCTGAGTAGAATTCCAGGCCACTCACACCCGGCAGCTGGGACCCTAACTCATCAGGTGCTGGGAGCACCAGCCACCCAGATGCTCCAGAGGCCACAAGTCCCAAGAGGTCCCTCAATGCCAGAGCTAAGTCAGGTGAAGACTCAGTGCCAATGCACCTGGCGCTCACACCAAGGCTCTTGGTGGCATCTGTGACACTAGCTGCAACCAGAGTGAAACTCTTTTAAACAGACCTGCAGCTGTCGCACAGTGAGCCCCAGGCACGTAGTCTTTGGGGGAGGGACCAAGACGTGCAGGGTGCCCGGGGCTACGGCAGCAGCTCTGGGACACATTACCTTTGACGCTGTGCTTGCCCTTGGGTAACTTGCTGATGTGCGAAGCATGCTTCAGTTCATGCCTGTTCAAGAGAGGACAGTCTCAGAAGGAACTCCAGGGACAGAGGGTTCTCAACCAACAGTCTGATTCGCTGAACAAGGTCAAGTGAGAGAAAGAGAGAAACACAGGAGAACCTTGTCTACTGTCCTGGCTTCAGAGACCGAAGGTGCGGTGCTTTCTGAACAGTTTGTCAGTGATTACTGCTCTGGAGCCACTTCCAAGGAAAGGTCCTGTGTTTAGAGATGTGGCTGGCTGCTCCCTGGGCCCATCTATCACATAACCCCATTTTTGGGTTACAGCAGATGAAACCCAATCCAAGGTGGACAATTGGATTTTCTGTGCACGGTATTTGGAACTGGGATTGAGATTCCAGTTCAATGAGTTGGTCTCAAACAGAATATCCAAACATCAGAGGGGGAGGGGACCGATGGGGCGAGCATCCTTTGTGCCACCTCTGCTTCCCAGTCCCCAGAAAGAACAGAAAGGCAAGTCCCTGAGGCCTGGCTGCACTCCTGCCCCTGGGTTTGGAGAGGCAGTCCTGCACTGCGCTTGTCCACTGACCTTGACCTGGTTTCTGCTACCCACCACCTAACTGGCAGGTCCTGTAACTGGGGAGGGGAATTCCCATGGTCCCTGCCCAGCCCAGGGGAGTCCTCCTTCCTATAGCCCACCCTTTTCATCCTCAAGTGTCACCGCCCCAAAGCCAGGCGTACTCACATGTTCCCAAGGGCAACTTCTCCCAATAGGATTAAGCCTATTGGGTCTCCCTGAGACGTGTGGCAGTAGTTGGCACTCTTGGAGACCATGTCAGCGAAATAGATCCCTTTCCCAAACATGTAGCCTGTCTGGAGTGTTGGAAAAGGGACAGTTGGAAACCTTCTAATGGGAAGTTAGCAGCACCACCTATTACCGAGTAATGGCTGTGAGCCAGGCACCAGGCTAAGTGCTGGAACAGCTACTTCCAATCCTCCCAGCACCTCCATCAGGGCTGCCCAGGCAGGGGCCCCAGGCCAGGCTGCTCAGACCCCAGGTCGGCCAGGTACCCAGGGGCCACAAGCCCTTCACCACTCTGGCCCCCTCTTTCTCCTTCTCTGAATTAAGGAAAAGAACCTCATGGGGCTGTCGTGAAAATTAAATGAGTTAATAAACGCTATTTAAACTAGTGCCCGGCACATGTAAATATCCAGTAAGTGTTGGCTGTGATTTTTACCCATGGTTCAGAGATTAGCTCATGTGCCCAAGTCCCAGGCTACTTTCTGTACAGAACGAGCAAGTCATTCAACCCCATCCCTCCCTCCCCACTTTTTATAACCGTAACATGAGAGGCTTGGATGTCTGCCTCTAATAAGAGTTCCTGTCCAGCCGGTCATCCTCTTGTCTAGCAGGTGACGTAATAATCCCTTGTGTCTGGGCAGGTCTTTGCTCACTTATTACCATATTTTCCCGAGGAAGACACTGGAGCTCACAGAGATTACTGGCTGGTAAGTGGCAGAGGCAGGTGGGAACTCAGCTTGGCCCATGGCCAAAGCCTATTCTTTCATGTCAAAGTCCCGGTTAGTATTCCCTGCACGCAGCAGTCATTTCACTTTTGTTCAGAAACTATGCTCGACACAGGTACAGCCACACCGCTGAGAGTTTGGGTCAGGAGAATGGGGGGGAAGGCGCAGCTGAGGGCTGGAGAGGAATGGCTATCAACAGCCACTCCTCAGCCACTGCTGAGCTGACAGCTACATCCTTCAGCAAGGTCCTCCACTCAACGGGGCACATGCTCGTCTCACCCAAGTGTCTCTTTGTGGAACAACTGCAGAGACAGGTACTGCCCATCCCACACACCCCAGGCCAGGCACGTACCACAGGTGCTTCAGGTGGGGCGATCTGGAGACCCTGGGACAGGATCCCAGCAAAGTTGGTGGTCCTGGACCCGTGCCAGAGCAGCTTCCGGTTATGCAGCTGCCTGAACGGCTGGTAGCGCTGGTTCTCGCCTTCACGCTCTATCTTAAAGATCTGGGTGGAGTATTAAGTAAAGGGGAGATGAAAGAAGCCATTTGTCACTCTAGTTAAATCACAGAACTGACCAGCTGTCCCAGCTAGGAACCTTAACAGACCTTGGAGCATCTGAGGTACTTCAATCAGGGATGGAGCAACCTGACTCGTCAAGGTCTCACCTAGCAGAGATTAGAGACCAATGGTGCCCCTTGCAGCAGAATCACACCTGAGGCACTTCATTTTGGATCTGATATTTTCTGAAACTAAAACTAAGTTTTGGGATAGGAAATTTCCTTTAAAACAGAATAAAAAGCTACCCCCAAACCATGAGACTACTAATTTTCTGCTCAACAAATGCGTCATTTGCCTGGTTATTTCAAGCGAAGTAAACTACTACCTAGGTTGGAAGAATGGCAGGACATAAGGGACAGAGGGAGATGAGTCTTACATCAACAACTTTCAAGTCATACGAGTTGTGCGTGGTCGCATGAGTGTTCTTAACATATTTCCTGATGATCTTGGCTTCCTCAGAATCTTTGTCTACCACCTAGGAGAAGGGTATCTTGGAATTAGAGCCAGGGAAATCCCAGGGGAGCCACACAGAGGCAGGAAGAACAGTCACAGGTTCAGCTGATGCAGAGATCATACCACGGCCCTGTAGAAGCCCATGGGGGACTGAGAGCCCACGTCCCACTTCCTTGGGCATCAGCTTCTATGGGATACCAAGAAAGCTTTGGAATACTCGTGAACAAGGAGCCTCCAAAACAGGAGTTGGCTCCTGGTTCACGGAGTTAAAACATGTAGGCCAGGAGGCACCCCATAGCCAAGACTCCCAATCAAAAGCAGCCAGGGTTGGCTCATCCACAGGGGTTCTGAGGGTGGGGATGAAGGCTCCATCTCTAAAACCCTCTGGGCCATACACTGGGGCTCTGAGCATCCGCCCACCACCTGCCAACTAGTGTAATCTGTGCTAAATAAACACCAATGTGTTATGGGAAAGACTTGGTCTCTTGTATTTTCATGTTCTCAACCGAAGTTCAGAAAATCCAGGAATTGTTCTTTCCCACAGCCTCTTAATTAAAAGGCTTCAGAATTGTAAATGGAAAGAATAGCAATCCCTCCACAAAGGACCAACTCCACAGCATTCCCATCTCAGGTGCCCCAGGGGCAAAGTAAGTGACACTGGTGTCTTACCCTGCTCAGACCCTCAGATCTATGCCACGACCTACGCAAGGAGTAAGGGCTCTTCTTAGTGATGTGAACACACCACACACACACACACACACGGCTCACCAGAGCCCTGTGATGCACAGGGAAGGAGGAGGCGCTGAGCAGTGAGGCACATGGGCGAGGAGACCAGGCTCAAGGTCAGGGCAAGCCAGGAGCTGAGGAAAAATCCCTTCTCCATTTGGCTAAGGCAGGGTGATTTCTGCCTGAGGTTCCAACACACTCAAGTTCAAGGACTGTGTGCTAACACTGCCATTGCAACTGGAGAATACGAATCCAGGCACTGTATTTTTAGTAAAGCTGTCACCAGGCATTTCCACTTCTGAAACAGGACACCAGGAACAAACATTCTAGGATTCATGTCATAAGAGCAGCCACAGAGATCCTCTCTAGATTAAGGAAAAAAGACCTTTCGCTAAAGCCCTTTAAAAGCCAGTCTCTATACCACACAGAGGCCCTGGCTTGGAAGGCGCTTATTTATAGGTGAAATGCTCTGTGGTTCTCAGAAGACCACAGACGCAAGGTCTGGGACTTGCGCTCACTTTGCAGTTCCGGGGACCGAGGATCGAATCCCGGCCCCGGCCTGTGTGGACCCATATGCTGAATTAGGGAGTGCCCCCAGTTAGGTTCTCACCGGGGTGAGACCCTGGCCCAGTTCCTGCCCTGTGCAGCCCCACGCCCACCTGTGGAATGAAACTATGAGGAAAAACCAGTGATGTGCAACTATGGAGACTGTTCTGGGCCTTCCCCCTTCTCTCTGTCTCTGTATCTCTCTCTGTCAAAAACAGTAAAAACAAATTTAAAAAATAGCAGCTCTCCAGGAGATCCTGGCACACGTTCAAGTTTGGGGACCACAGCTCCTGGGATAAGTGGTTAGGATGCTCAGAAAGGGTGGGCCCTGTTACCTGAATGTTAGTTTTGAGCTTCTCATAGTTGACATCGATGGGGTCCTTGCTGCTATCATCAGATCCACCCCTGAGCAAGCTGTACGCCACCTCGATGTCCAGCAGGTTGTCCAGCATCTCCACCTTAGCCTGGAGGAACAAAATAAAACCGGGAGCTAGGATATGAGGTGAGGAGAAAATCTACATGTAAATGACAGCCCACAAGGACAATGCAGGGGGGACCTCCCAGCAGGTTGGGGATAGCCTGTCACCCTTTATTCATAACAAACACTCCTGAGGATTTCTTGGAATGCTAAGGAGGGATTGCTCCCCGGGGCAAGAGAGAGACGGAAGCTGTGCGGTTGTGGTAGACCCATCTCTCTTATCGTACACAATGGTGACAAGGTGAGGACCTATTGCTGGATCCTGTGAAGTAGGGGAGGAAGGTGCTGCTACGAGAGGCTCTTTTCCCCAGATGGATGCAGTTGGAACAAAGGGAAAAAAACCCATCTGTTCTGCCCATGGTCTGTCTCTACCAATGTGGGTAGAAACCCCACTTCAGAAAGATGGCTTGGAGGTGGTCCTTCCAGCACTGGCCCCTGCCCTCAGGGACCATGATGTAGAGGGGGCAGTCACAGGGGGAAGTGTCCTGACTGGGACCACAGCCCGGCAGACCCGAGGCTCCCTGCCAAACCCCCGTGCAACCTGCACACTGTCCGCATTGTTCAGGAGTGGAGGCTTCTTCATCCCGAAGTCGTGGGGGATCAGAGTGTAGAAGCGATTTGAGAGATCCAGGATCCGGGAGTCACTGCTGCCCTGCGACATGGCCTTTAGGGGAGAGGACAGAGGGAACACAGGCTGAGGCACAGCTCGGAGCCCCCCCTCCCTCAGCCAGCCTTCCTCTAGAAGGTGGGTGCTGCAGCAGTCCTGAGCAAGTCCCATGTGGCAGGAAATGCAGGAAAACTTGTAAGACCACCTTCCTGTTGGGTGTCCCAGCACCCCCCAGTGGTAGGATTCCCTTCACTCACACTGCACGGCTCAGCACACAATCAGATTCCCACAGAAAATCTTGTTTGTACATAGCAATGTGGAGTTAGATACATACCCCCCAACCCCTGCTGTGCAGTGTTAACTGTAGCACCAAGGTGCTTGGCTCACTAGAACGGCTGTAAAACTCTTTCCACTTTTTTTTTTTTTTAACGTTTTTTTAAGCTCATCAGCTATCATAAGTGTTAATGTATTTCTTTTTTTTTTAAATATATTTTTATTTATTTATTTATTTTTGACAGAGAGAGAGAGAGAGAGAGAGAGAGAGAGAACTGAACTGGGGGAGCTCCCAGCTCAGCACATGGTTCCGCACGGGCCGGGGCCGGGACTCGATCCTCCGTCCCCGGCGCTGCAAAGTGAGCGCTTAACCCACTGAGCCATCCCGGCTTCCCCATCCACTTTTTAAAAAAGATTTATTTTTATTGTTTTTGACAGAGAGAGAGAAAGACAGACAGAGAGAAGGGGGAGGCCCCAGAGCCATCTCCATAGTTGTACATCATTGGTTTTTCCAGTTTCTTTCCACAAGTGGGTGCGGGGTTGGAACTGGGCTGGGGAACTCCCCAGTTCAGCACGTGGGTCTGCATGGGCTGGGACCAGGATTCGATCCTTGGTCCCCGGGGCTGCAAAGTGAGCACTAAACCCACTGAGCCATCCTGGCTTCCCCTCCACTTTTTATGTCTGAAACTTTTCATAATAAAATGCAGAAACAGAAAAAACCCAAGTCTATAGAATTCAGCCTGGCACCTTTCATCCACGGAACTCCGCCTTTAAGGCAGGGGATTCGCTTTTATTGCACCTGGAGGTCCGGGTGACCAGGCACAGGACTGAGTTCCCCCTCCTGCCCTGATGCTGATCCATGTTCCACATGCAAGGGGCTCAACAACGCAGAGATGGAGAGGCTGGGCCACGGGGTATGCACACTTGGCAGACACCCCAGGTGACTGTAGACTTAAGGTTAAGGGGCAGTGAGTGGGTACCCTGAAGGCCGGAGGTCTCAAGCCTGCTTCTCACTGGGACACCAGCTTTTCCAAGTCCTAATACTCTGTCTGCTATAGTCTGCTCTGTGCAGTGGGTGAGGACATGGCCCCAGCCTTTCCACCCGGGGATGATGGGCAGGAAGGAGCTTGGGCTGAAAGCCTTCCACATCTCAGCCAGAGGGCGACATGGAACGAGGCCACTGCTCAGGACAAGCTCTAAGTGGATTAACTGCTACTCATCAGGGCCTCTGTTCCAGCACCAGACAGAAAGCTCACGTTCTGGTCCTGCTTCAGCACCTTCATGCTTTTCTCCGTTCACAAGCCAAGCCTGCACCCACCCACAAGTGCAGCTGGAAGGCTCCGGGGATGGGAAACCTCGATAGATAAGCTGATGTTGAATGAAAATGAATGAATGTAAGACATTACTTAGCTTTCTATCTGAGGACTTCTTTGTACTTGCGAAATAAATTTAGCCTACTTCTTAAGGATACACAAAATAAAACCAGAGCGTTTTTATGAAGAGAACCGAATTCCTTATCAAGTTTATAACATATCTGATCATTGAAAACAATGCTAATTCATTAGTTTTGTGACCATCTTTTTGCAAGTGGCTTGTCACTTTCAATGTCACACATGTTGAATTGAAAAAAAAAAATAAATAAACCATGAATTGTGGCTTAGGACCTCTCTTTCACCAGCCTTCAGTAAATGTACTGCCACACCCTCTAGACGAGGCTGGCTCAGGAGACCCACCAGCAGCTGGACAGAGCAGGGCTCAGCCTCTCACTTACCTGCTGGACCTCACTGAGGATGGAGTACGCAGCCTGGATCTGCCTTTTGCTCAGCTTCCCCAAGGGCATCTTCTGCAGGTCAATCTGAGGAGACAGGTGGTTTCCCTTTGAAAGCCAGGCACTGTGCAGTGTGATGGCGAGACAGCTGGACCGAGGACCCCCTTGGGCATCCTAGGCCCCTGAAGGAAGTAGTCTGAAGGCTGCCTGGTCTTCCTAGGTGGAGGAAGTGATCCAATTCTGCTGACTTTGCAGCCCCACCCCCACTGCAGGGGAAGAGTTCTGTCAGAGATGATTCTCGTTCACTTCGTGAATGGCAGGGATAAGCCAACCAGGGCTCTCCCAGCCCCCAGTTCAGTGGGAAACAACCCAGCACTTCTGGAAAAAGATACAGCATAATTCCCACCTAATTCCAAAGTGAGAATGAGGTCAAGCCCTGCTGGCCTTACCTGGGGTCTCAGAGCCAGATGGAAATCAAGAACCATAAAGTGGTAAAAAGAAAACATGCTTGCAAACATACATATTTATATCAAGTTGATAATATTTCTTTCAAATCAGTCACCCCAAAGGGTCAACATTTGTTCCAACAACTGCTGTTGCTTTTAAGACCTTGAGGACTATCATCAGGAGAGGTGATAAACGATAGTGGCAAAAAGCAGTAGATTAGTGAGAGGACTGAGGACCCAGGGGCCAGCTTTCTATAACACACCCTGGACCTCACAGCAAGTCCAATGACCCCTCACAAAAGAGCAAGCACTCCAGGCCTCAGCATGTCTGCGTCTGTCTCAGGCTGAAGAGCAGGTAGAGATGCTGACATCCAAGAACAGCCACCGTGCTCAGCTTAGCACTCCATCACCACCACCTCCAAGTGCTACAGACAAGACAATGAAGTGCAGTGACCTCATACTCCACCATAGCTTTCTTCATGCTTTCCACATCAAAGATCATCTTAATGAGGCTCTGCACCGGCTTCGGGAGCTTGGACTTGGTGCCAGGAGTGACCGTCAGCTTCTTTACCGCCTCCTCATCCTTTGGGGAAAAAGACAATCAGTAAGAGACCCAACTGAACAACAACTACAGTGGTGATGGTGTCTGGGGTCTAAGCATTAATTTCATTATTTCTTTTCCTTTTTTAAATGTAGCCAACTAGATTTTAACTGGTGATAATTCTGGGCAATTTTTATTCTTTGAGCCTCTGTCTTTCAAAACTTTCTAGAATTTTTTTGAAATAAGGAAACTCAGTAGGGGGCCCCGCTAAGTCAGACCAAGTCTGTCTAATGTTAAAGGTCTCAACCTCAACATTATATAAGAGTTAAGTTTGGTGTTAATGGTGAGAGCTCATGACACTCTATAAACTAGAGAATTTGCCTTTTGAAAAGTGCTAATGCTCAAAGATGTAGAATTAAAACCTGAACCCATCTACAAGTCTCTTTCCTTCTGCAAAATAAATTTGTTTTACCTGGATTATTAAAATAATAGGTTTTCATATAAAAACAAGGCAAGCATTTTGTCAAAACAAATGGCCACAAAAACATTAGCCAAAAGACAACTGAAGACTATTTGGTAACAGATACAGGAAGACGGCTAAGATTTTGGGAAATTATTAGGAAATAATTTTCAACTAAAAGCTGCCCTATCTGCACAGCAAAGGAAGCCGTCAACAAAATGAAAAGGTAATCTACCAAACAGAAAAAAATATTTGCAAATCATATATCTGATAGGGGGCTAATATCCAAAATATATAAAGCACTCGTATAATTCAATAGCAACCACCCCCACCAAACAATCTAATTAAAAACTAGGCAAAGGACTTTGCCCATTTTTTTCAAAGATACACAAATGGCCAACAGGTCCATAAAAAGATGCTCAACATCACTACTCATCAGGGAAATGCAAATCAAAACCACAGTGAGATATCACCTAACACCTGTCAGAATGGCTATTATCAAAAAGACAAGAGATAATGAGTGTTGGCAAAGACATGGAGAGAAGAACCCTTAAGCGTAGTTGGTGAGAAAACAGTATGGGAAGCTTCCTAAAAAAATTAAAAAAACTACCTTATGACCCAGTAATTCCATCTCTGGGTATTTATCTGAAGAAAATGAAAACATTAATCCAAAAAGATACAGATATTCCCGTGTTCAATGCAGCATTATATCCAATAGTAAGACATGGAAGCAACATGAAAGTCCACTGTGATGAACGGGTCAAAAGAAAAGGGGGCACATACAGGAATATTACTCAGCAATAAACAATGACGTTTAACTTCTAACAACATAAATGGACCTTGAGGGCATCATGCTAAGTGAAGTAACTCGGAGAAAGACAAATACTGCATAATATCACTAATATGTGGAATCCAAAACAAAACCAAACCACAAAACAATGCAGAAACAAACAAAACCCAAAAAAGATACCAAGGAAAAAGCCCTATAACCCTGCAAACAAGCCCATAGACACCGAAGAGACAGGTAGTTGTCAGAGGCAGGAAGTGAGGGGTGCGGTGGGTGAAATGGGTGATGCAGTTCAAAAGGTATAAACATTCAGCTATGAAACGGGGAAGCCATGGGAGTGCATGTGCAGTATGACAACTACAGTTAATGTTAACAGTACTATATGAACACTGTATATCCAGAAGTTGCTAAAGAGATCTTTAAAAAATCTCATCACAGTAAAAATTTTTAACTGTGTGGTGATGGATGTAAACTACACTTAACGTAATAAAACTATAACATATACAAATATTGAATTATACTGTATACCTGAAACTAATAAAATGCCATATATCATACCTCCATAAAAACACATAAAACAGGTTCTAGAAAAGAAGACTTATCTGGAATCTATGAATTACTCTCTGTTGTGTTGAAGGAGCAATTTCAAATACATCAAGGCTTTACCTCATACTTCATAGTGTAGATCTTATGAAGGGTGCTGGATTTTATTAAATTTTTTGTGTCTGTTGGATGATCATGTGTAGCTTTTATTCTCTTTATATGTTGTATGCTGACTGAATTTCAAATGTTGAACCAACCTTGCACTCCTGGGATAAATCCCACTCAGTCATGGTGTCTAATTCTTATGTGCTGCCAGATTCAATCTGTCAGTATTTTGTTGAGGGCTTTGCATCTATATTCATAGGGATATTGATCTTTAGTTATCCTGTGATGTCTCTGTCTGGCTTTGGTATCAGGGTGATACAGCCTCATAAGATGAATTGGGAAGCGTTTCTTCCTCTTCTATTTTTTGGAAGAGTTTGTGAAGAACTTGTATCATTTTAAACATTTGATACCATCTGATCCAGGGCATATTTTTAAAAAGAATGTCTCTTCCTTTTACTAGAACTAGATGGTGCAAGAGTCTTGAGTGATTACCTGGCCGTAGTCAATCTCCAGGGGGCAGAACTTTTTGGGATACTTTGTGAAGTTTTTGGAGTGCCAGGCGTTCCCAGTTTTCTCTTCATATAACTTCATAAAGTGCTCAATGGCATCCTCCTTGGACGACATCTGCTCCAGTTTGTTACTACCAATCACTGTGCCCACGCGGCCCCAGGACCTGAATATCCAATACCTATGGCGGGGCGTGGGAGGAGCACCAAATATAAATTTGTGGGTCAACCAGTCACATTTCAGGATGAGTCTCCTTTCCCTGCCATTATACTTGGGTCAGAAAGAATTTCAAACATCCCAAAATGATGGTGATTGACGGAGGAATCAAATGAACTGAAGTTAAAATAAAGAACATTTATTTTACTTTTTATTAAACTGAATGCTATAGTAAGTTTGAAATAATTTTATAAAGTCTTTCAAATCATACTGGCAAATGGCCAAAGAACAGCTTATGGTTGGTTGGACATGGCAGCCAAGCTTGAGAAGTAAATCCTGGGGTCTACAGACCTTTACATGAGAACACCCAATTCAACCCCCCAAAGAAATACAGCATTTGGAAGTCATGTGTTTAAGGAGTTGCAACTATTGATGACACACTAAAGATGATGAAGGGCTTTTGGTTCAGATCAGAAGCTGAGATGCGATGAAATGGGAGGGGTGAGACAGTGGCACGTGGGGTTAGCCACCTCCAGACCCAGCTATCATTTGTTTCCATCTCAGTTTAGGACACAAGTCATGGGCACCCTAACTGCTGCATTGTTTGGCTTTGAGTAAGTTAATGCTTCTTAGTGGAAGTAATGGATAAATTAAACTTTTACATCACAGGAAGTATAAATACGAGTATATCAGAAATCCAAGTACAAGACTTGTATGCATTTTGAAGGCAAAACTAGAGTTTAAAGAAAACCTGGGGCTTCCTGCTATTTCTTTTTTTTTTTTTTTTTTTTTTTTTTTTTTTTTTTTTTTTTTTTTTTTTTTTTTTTTTTTTTTTTTTTTTTTTTTTTTTTTTTTTTTT
>PVKE010002608.1:0-19300 GCA_004027555.1 Craseonycteris thonglongyai | reverse complement strand
CCTGCTATTTCTTTGGTCTATTGTCCAGAAGCACATAGACAATCCATAGTAAACCTCTGTTGGGGTTTTCCCCTAGAATGTTTGGAATATACTACACTGACCTTTCCTGAAAAAAATGTTCTGACCCTAATTGCCCACACTACCTTATCCTTATACTCTAAAAACCAATAAATCTAGGCCACTTTTTTAATTTTTTGACTTTAAATCTCTTAAGAGTAGCTAAGAAACACATTGACAGGTAGTTTATTTCTTCATAAGGTTTAGGTAGTGAACCAGATCCTTTGTACTCTTTTAGGGTCACCTCTGAGGTTCACTTTTTAAATAGTCAGTAAAAAGCTGCAGAGATGGGAAGAATCCAAGCCATGACCCTGCGTACAAACTGAGGCTAGCTTTCACTAACCAAGCGTTGACTTCTGATTCCCCAGGGCCACCATTATCACAGGCCTTTGCCTTTCAACTAATAAAGCTTTTCGGATCCCCTGGAGTTCCAATAGGTAACTGACTGCACATGCTACAAAGAAAAGGTAAGTTCAACTAACATATGAAAGTTATTTTTAAAAATGTTTTTTTTCCCCCACCATTAGAATTCAGTAAGTATTCCTTCCACACACCTTTCCACCTACACATGGCCCAAAGCAAACCCAAACATCTTTGGTAACTAGGGAGTCTGAAGTAACATTAAAGAGTAAGTTCAGCTCTGGCCAGGCCATTTACTTTAGAAGGTTAAAAACGGGCAAAGGTGTGATCTCCAGGTGGATACAGGAGAAGAGGTGGGAGGTTCTGTGGCACTGCAGGAGAGCAGGGCTGGTGGGGATGACATCTTCCCTCCCACTAAAGGCCTTGTCATGCCTGTGTTCTCTGGGGAGACTAAACTCCCAGGTACGGGGAAGCCACGGGCTTCACTGCAGCACAAACCGTGAACGCGCCCCCGTCCTAGGAACACACCTGCTTTCCTTGTCATCCTCCAGGAGTTGCAGCTTGTAGTAAGAGTTGGTCCCTTTAACTATGTCCACCAGGCCGAGGGTGGCACTGAAGACCTTCCCGCCACTCTCCAGGACATGTGCAGAGTGTTCCAGACCTGTCATGGGGACGCAGGGGTCTTACAGACTCCTCCCCACAGGGGCCCCTGTGCTCGAGGAGAAGGGGGTCTGCAGACACATGGTTCACACCTGCTTGGCTATCCCAACACCACCATTGGAAGTTCCCCACAAGATGCATGTGTTTTGAGGACAGGGGGACCCCAAGAGAAGGCCTGAGGGCAAAGGTGGGCCCCACTCCATGTTGCTTCCTTATCACCGGGGTGAGTGTGGCTGCACTACTCACATTACTCAAGCCTGCTTACCAGAATCAGGATCCACAGCAGCTCCTCCTTTAAGAGTTAATTTCATCCTCTTTTCAGATTTGTCAATTCCTTGAAATGGGACAAAAAAATGTGAGCACTATAATTAAAAATAAATTGAAAAGCGGAAGGTAGAAGGCAAGGCAAGTAGGTCATTTTCACTCGCATCATGAGCCAACATGGTGTCCATGTGCTGCCTTCCACCATCGCAAAGTATCACACCTGCCATTCCGTGCCCAGGGGAAACAAGACCGAGAAAACTGGTTTGGGCGGCAGTCAACAGACCACCTCAGGGTAGGCTAACCAGATGCACAGTTTGAAACAGGACAAAAAACAATGGTACTGTCGCATTTGAAATGGGACGTCAGGTCAGCCTACGGCAGGGGTACAGGGCGTGGCTCCGCACAGGCACACTCGGTCACCTGGGACAGGCCAGGACCTATGGCAGAATGGGGCCGGTGGCATTTGTGGCTCCTGAACCCCAGGTATGGACAGCTCGGGGCCTCACCTTCCTCCTTGACGGGGGCCTTGCTCTTCTTGGAGACCGCAGAGACTGCAATGCCCGATTTCCCTCTGGAGGCTGCGACCGCAACAGGCTCCGCCTTCACCTCGGCGCCCCAAAGGGACAAGGTGTGGGCTGAGAGCAACTCCTGAAGGCTCCTGGTCGAGGCGGCGAGGTCCTCGAGGAAATCCTCAGACACAACTCGAATGTTGCCTTCTTTGACTTCCTCCATCTTTTTATTCATCTTTTCTACCTCCTCTGTTCAAATCAAGAGGAAAAAAAAAGCCAAGTAACTTTAAAATGAAACTTACACCTCAAATTACTAGAGTCATATGTAGTAAGTATACTTCCCAAACCGTTATCACCCACAAGCTCTCCTTTCCTTCCAAATCTAGTGCTCTTAGTATTTCAATAATTGTTTCTTGTCAGCAACATTCTCATTTCTCTAAGGTATGAGGAGTTAGGGCCACCTTCTCCAAACCATTCTACAGAATGAAGTGCATTTAATAAGCATTCCACAGAAAAGGGGCCCTGAAAGCAAATACATATATGAGTACACAAGGGTACATGGAAAATGCTGCATACTATTTCTCTGGCCTTGGAGACTTACTATATTGGTCATCGGAACAATAAACGTGCAAAGAAACCTATTTACCTTTGTTTAATTGCATTTCCCAAACATATTTAAGTTGTGAACTTTTGTTTTGGCAGCAAACCCACCGACATCTTATGAAAGAGTGCTAGGTGACAAGAGTGGCAGCCCACAGTCTTAGTGGGTGATGACAAGACACACGTGACTATATAACACAGAGCGACAACACAAGGTACCGACGCTGACGGCCCTTCACACAGAACCAGAGCAATGATGCTGATAAGAAGCACATTTTCTGAGTGTCACCTGTGCGTCCAACAGTGTTAAGCACTTCACCCAACTTAACCCTCATCCCAATCACGGGAGAAAGAGAGCAAGTGCATTTCAGGTTCACAAACACGAGCAGACTCACTCTTGGTGCTGATGCACAAAGAGGCCTTGTTGGCCGTCCCCGTCAACTTCCCCCCGAGTTTCTCGATTGTGGCCTTTACTTCTTCCTTGTTCCGGGACAGTTTCCCAAGAGTCAGGATCTTCATGTTGTACAGTGGCTTATCTGGGAGTGGAGAATAGAATCGTGAGGCAGGGCTACTCACCAGAAAGGGGAGGGGAGGAGCAGGAAGCCAGGCAGCAAGCTCCCAGGGGAGAGCCAGAGCAGGCTGAAGGGCCCCCGCCACTCCTCCCATCAGCCTCTCCCGAAGGAAGTCTATGAAAACAGAAGTGAAAGACTAGTGGAAAAGCAGAGGACATGGCAGCAAACGGCCACCTAAGAACTGCAACTGTTCTCATCCCTGGGTTCAGGCGGCTGTATTTGGGGATGAGGGACCAGGAGGCTGGCTGTGGGAAGAGATGGGGTAGGTCATATGAATTACCTTTTACTTTTATTAATTCTCTCCTCCAATCTCACACCTAGAAACAAACCGTATTTTCTCATACAATACTTATTAAGCTCATTAAAAAATAGACTCATCCAAGACAGTCACTTAAAGCTTTGATCACAATGAGCTGAGACAACCAGTTCTGGGCAAAAAAGACCTCTCAGTATTTGAGGTGCCCAGCACTGGCCCCAGGCCAGAAAGTGCTGGAACAGGGGTGTGCCTTCTGTTTGTGGCTAATGGGAACATGGCACTGGTTACACGTTCCTAGAATAAGAGATGCCGCAGGGAGGAGTCCTGCAAGCCCTTCACATGTCTGAGCAAACAAAGGCAGTGGGTCTCCTCTCCTGAAAGACACAAATTGGTCTCACTGTTTTGTTCTGGTGTGGAGCATTTCTCAATACTGGTCAGTAACTTCCCCTGCTGGCAATATACACAGCAGGTCTCTGCATACAAGAGATCCCAGATTCCTGTCAGGAGCAGGGCTACCCAGAAGCAATCAACAGACCTGACAGATGCTCTTCGGTGCAACTGGGCAGGACACACTGAATGCCATTCCAGGTAAGGCTACCTGACTGGCTTTTCACTGGAGTCCCTCTTCCAATCTGGGGGAGCAGGGCGGGCCATCCCCACAGGACCAGCAACAGAGAACTCAGGATACCCGGTTCCCCCTAAGAACAGGGCCCAGCCCACCCCCGGCCCATGGCTGGCCCTGGAGCTCTACCTGGTGAGGCAGAGGAGTTCACAGCAGCAGGTGCAGAGACTGTGGAGGGTGGTGGTGGTGCTGTCACTACTGGCGCGCTGGCCTCTGGGGGGAATATACGGTCCTGCTTTTTGACCTTCAATTTCTTGAGGTAAGGGATTTCCCGGAATTCCTAAAGAATTTAAGTTTCAGTTAAGCAATCAGTTCTCCCCTGAAATAACCACCTGATAAGAGCAAAGAGGATTTCTGTTAACCAAATTAAAATCTTTTTCCTTCTTTCAATAAGGAATAACAAAATGTGAAGATCAGTTGACCATCTGGTCAGAGAACCACTGTTGAAGCCTGGCACCAATGCTACGCCTCATTCTCCAGTTGTTCCCCTCAAGAGTCAACAGGCCTCTTTGGGGTCACATGCCCATTCTATGACCTAAAGCCCCCAAAGACTGCACACAATGGGAGAGATTACTACCCTAATGAACAAATTCCCTTCCCTTTATAGAACATGGACGCAGAGCACCCAACCAGTCAGCATTCAATAAAAAGTCTGCCACCAGCATGGTTCATCTTCATTCCAGGTGATTAACAAAGGGCTTGGCTCTAAGTGGTCACTCAATAAATGTCAAATACAGCAGACCCCCTGGTCTGCAGTTATGCTTTCTGAGCCTTCTTTTATATTCTCATGGTCAATCTCAGTCCAAAAAGATTAAAAGGATAATACAAGAATAAACAACTCCTAAGTTTTAAATTGCACACCGTTTTGGGTAGCGTGATGAATTCTCTCGCTGTCCCGTTAGGGACGTGAATCCTCCCTTTTTCCAGTGTCTCCATGCTGTATATGCTACCTGCCCACTAGTCACTTAGCAGCCATCTCAGCGCTCAGGTAGAATGTCATGGTGCTGCAGTGCTTGTGTTTAAGCAACCCTTACCTTACCTAGCATGCATACGCTTCAGTACTATCTGTGGCTTCAGGCATCTACTGGGGGTATCCCCTGTGGATAAAGGAGGACTGCTGTACATGAAGTTCAGGAAATACTACAGTTCCTGTGCACCTAAGTCTTCATCCAATCATGAAACTGCCCTACTGTGATATCCATGGTTCAATGAATGCCCACTGGATAAAAAAGATAACAGACTGTGCTCAACATGTGCTGAGCACCTAACATGTGCCACTCATCAGTGAGGTTAAAAACGATGGTTTCTGCCCTTGAAAAAGAAGATCAACCTTGACTGAAAGCCAGATATGTGACAGCAAACTTTAGTACAGGAGCAGGTTCTAAACCAGAGGTGTGTTAAGGAGAAGCAAGGCTGGGAACACTGGGAGGGCTTCTTGGAGGCACTGACCTCCTAAGCTGTCTAGGAGCCGAAAAAGCGGTAGGCTGTCTAAGCAAAGCCCTGACTTATTAATATGGCTTCCTGGCAACCCCAGATAGTTTCCTGTTGCTGGGAGTGTAAAGATTAGAGATGTGTGTGTGTGTTAGAGGTCACACAAGGCCGACACAGCCAGATCATGGAGGGTTTTGGGTTGGGTGGGAAGGTGTCAAGCTAAGGAGCCAACCTTGACTCTGTGGGCTAAGCTCCTTGGGGGCAGCAGTCACTGCCACGGGGTCTCAGAGTCCATGAATTTGCATGGGCAGAAAGCATGCTGTTGACCTGAAAAAATGTGCAGATACCCCTTTAAAAATACAGACGCTGTGCAAATGACACATGAAGTACCAAATGTTCATACTATCTACTATCTTATTATATTCTTAATCAAAGATAGAAGGAAAATAAATACCACAAAAGGGTAACATTTGCATATGCAGGGAAACTGGGAAAGTATATCTATAGGGAATGAGGAAATCACTGTAAGATTTTAAGGGTGAGGGAAGTGACAAAGTCAAATTTGTTTCAGAGCAATCACTCAAGAAAGTGTGTAGAGAAAAAGACTGGGAGGGCAGGAGTGTAATGGTAGTGAACAGAGGAGGCAGGACTCCAACAAGCCAGGGCAGGAGGGCTGGTGAAAAGTTCAGTTCTAGATGCCGAGTTAGTGGTGCCAACGGGACACTCAGGTAACAATTACTGAGTGCTCACGGTGCGCCACTGTTCCAGATGCTCAACCCCAGTAGGAAGCACAGGGAGACAGAACTTGATCCAGATCAAATCCCAAATCCTAGTGAGTGGCGGCCACGACTCCATCCCAGGCAGCTGGGTGCCAGCTCACGCTGAGTCTGAGGGCATAGGTGGAGTCCCCTGCAGCAGCCAGACCCACCATCACAGGTCCCAACGAGGTTCCCCAAGTGAGCTTTGTCTGCATCCTGAGAATTCCTGACACCAGGAAGAGGAGACACCTGAAGTCTGGACCCAGCTCCCTCTCTAGCACTAAGGCAAGGAACTATCCTTAAGAAAGGCTCTCCTACTGTAAAGGCAGGAATTATTATCCATGTGTTCACTATTATGTCCCTGTGCTTAGAACAATCCCTGGCCAGAGTAAGCATGTGATAGAACGGAAATAAAACTCCATGTTCTTAGCAAGAGGATTTTACACCAAATGGACAAATCTGTTTTAAGTACAGTTAAAAAGGCTTTGGTTCTAACCCTTATGTAGTTCGCAAACGTATGAAACCAATAGCATAATTGTATATTCTGAATTGAAGGATGGACCAGGTGTAAAGAAGTCGGGGAATACTGCATTGCAGTTGTGGTGCCCTGGAGTGTGGACAACCCCAGAAGGGAGGGACCATGTGTTTCTGCCAACAGACCCCAGGACCCCTGCCTCCTTACCTTTGGGGTCACCCACTCCTTCCGGTTCGGGGTCTGTGTCTTGACCATACACTTGGTCCAGGCGGTGACGTCCCCAGTACAGTAATAAGCGTCACTCTTGAAGACCAGCTGGCCCGAGCAGTCCTCACAGGGAAGGAGGGCACCGAACACCATGCCATCAGCTACTCGGTCCAAGATCTGAACCCAGGGAAGCAACATGTCAGGGAGGAAAGAAATGGCTACAGAAGAGATGTTACCAATGTGGGATGAGGAATCTGTGGACTTCACTCACTACAGCAGAAGCCAGGGCTCACCTGAGGCTAACATCCCCCTGGCAGCTGGTGTACAGCTGCAGCCACGTTTCTATACATTCATTCTACATGTGCTCCTGTAGCAACCCCTTCTCTCAGTGACTTAAGACATAAAGAAAGAGCCAGAGCACCCATGGTTTCTGCATAAGAAACAGGGCCAATCTCTGCTCCAGAGAGCAGGGCAGGGACTGCTGGCAAACTGGTCTCAGGAGGCAGTTTGGGCAGAAGGCGGCAACAGAAGTTCCTTGGGCCAACAGGGCATAAATACACAAGGCAAATAAACGTAAGGCCCACCTCAGCCCTCACTAACTGTCTAAACCAAGGGTTACCTTGTGGAAGATTTCTGGAAGGACCTGAGAGAGCCAGCCCCTTCCTGCCCCTCGAAAATGGTGACCAGATGGCAATGACCATGCAACACAACTATGGAATTGTCCCTCCTCCCAGTTAATACCAGCAGGTGTTCAATCGGAGGGCCTCCTCCCACTGTCTGTGAGGACTGTGACTCCACACGGACCCAGCTGCCTCGCGCTTCTCCCTTAACACCTAAAGGGAGCTCACCGCCGACTCCCCGGAGGGCACTTGCTGCTGGTTGAAGATGAGCAGCTCTTTCAGGTCGTTCGTCGAACATACTTTCTTTAGCTCGTCCTTGATGTTCCAGATCAGGTCATTCTGGGCCTGAGGACAAGACACAGCTGCTGAGACACCAGCTCTTTCCAAAGAAATAGACCCAAAAGAGAAAAGGAGAAAACCCCTCCCAATCTTGCTTCCCTCCAACCACATCCCGTGTTAGCTGAGCTCCCTCCAAAGTCAGCTGCATCCACAGGAACATGTGCTCCCAGGCACGCTCCTGTGGATGCTAAATTATACCCAGGGCATGGTCTCCCAGAGAACACTGCAGAAGTGGGAAGAGCATGGAGGGGTGTGGGGAAGGCTGCAGGCCCAGCACCGGGGTCCCTGGAATCAACGCCTCAGAAACAAACCCCAGGAGACACAGGAGTGTGTGGAAGTCCCAGGTTTATTGGCCCAACATCTGGTAGCTAAGGGAGGTGGGGTATGGCTCTTCTCAACCAATCTGAAACTGTAGGGATGATACCCAAACACCCCCCCCCCCCAATTTCCTCAATGTATATTATACACAGTATTCTGCAGAACTAGATTTGAGTTCCTCTGAAAATGGAGTTTTAAATCCCTATAGTATTAATATTTTGCAGTGCCTTCCCTTTGTGGACTTTTCACGTCTCATTTATTCTCATAAGCACCTCGTGAGGAAGGTGCTAGCCTCCCTATATTAGGGCAAGGGGCAAGTTACTCCCCCCACCTTGGCCTCACATCCCTCCTCTACAAAACTGAGATGAAAATGCCTGCCCTACATACCCCATGGGATTGCTCTCCGTACCAAGCGAGGAGGATCTGAACTTGACAACAAAGCTGTATCACACCCATTCTGGAGTTCCACAGCTTCCCTTCACTGTGCGCGCGCTCAGTAACACCTGCTCCCTGCAGCACCATGTGCTGGGCTACTCATTACGGAGACTAGGGGGCATAGGATTCGGACGTCAGCAGAAACAGATGCACAAGGGGGCGGAGATTGGGAGCCTTTCAGTTTCTGACTTTCTTATCATCTCTGACAATACTGAAGAGAGAACACCAAACCCACGGAAGGGCAAATACTAAACAGCACCATGGCTCTACTGTAGCCAGACACGAAGCATGACATACAGGTTTCACAAGGGGCCACCCACACCAGATTCGTCATTCTTATCAAGCAACTGGAACCAGATCAGAAGTTGCTTCTTATTTTTATACCCCTGGCAAAAATGGGATGCTCAAAGATAGCCAAACAGATGGTTCTTAAAAAATCATGTTCACAGAAGAGACTGTTCTCCCCTCATTCCTAAACACCTAGTACTTTCTCATTAATACTTTTCACTTTGCTTCAATGCCTGTGAAATTGACACAGCAATGAATCTCTTTAGTGATTTAATGGGTAGTTTCCTCCTCTTTCACTTCATGCCTTCTATTTCCTTTTCTTAAATAAGATTCTCATTAAAAAAACAAACAAATCATGAAATAACTTAAAGTCTCTTCAAGGCACTTGTCTGTGCTAAGAACCATTGGCATCCTTGAATTTAATACTCAAGTTTGCAAGCGACCCTACAGGCCCAGGAAGCACAATGGTGTATTGTGCGGCTGAAGCATGAAAGCTACCGTGTCAGTGTCAGGCTGGTGACGGGGCCGATCGCTCAGCTCCTGCCTGAGCCTGGCTGCTGGTCCGGAACCTGGAGCCTTGTGTGGGCTCTCCTTCAAGTAAGAACTGTTTCTTAGGGAGGAGGGAAGAAAACCACCTAGGAAAAAAGCCATGCAACTTAACAGCTACCATTCTGGGAATTCTTAAGTCTTGACAAGTGGGACACACACACCTTGAACTTTCTTTCCAGAACGAGGAAAGAGAACTAAGACAGAACTGCGAAAGGAGACAGCTTGGAACTCACCTTGAGGGCCTTTTCAAGCTTACTGTCCTTGTCTTTTTCTTTTTTAGATTTCTTCTTGGGTACCTGGTCCATTCCATCCACCTCATCGCCCATCCTCTTTCTGAAAGAGATGCCAAGAATCTAAACTCTGAAATCCAGAGCCATGGGTGACATAGCATCTTAACGTTATCTCAGCTCTTCTTGGCCAGACCCTGCCCACACTTGCACTGTACTCAGGGCTTTAAGGAGCTTGCTCTCTGCTCAGTGTTTGCACTGACTTCATCCCTGTCAGAAATGTACTCTGCTGCCAAGGGGAGGCTCAGCTTGCTCCAGTGCCTTGGAACAAGATGTACAGAATCCAGGGCTCAGGCTCCACGTGATGTAAAACACCCCATGCACAAACAAGATGGCCTGGAAGGTTCTGATAGGGACAATGCTAGAAGCAAGCCTGTAGCTAAGGTGCAGGAAGATAAGGTCCAAATGCCAGGGACTGAGGCTTTCAAGCTAAAACACGGGGCTGCTCCTGAGGCCAAGAGGCTGTTCTTCAGAAGTGAGGCAACACTGCCATTTAAAGGCCAAACAGGAAACGACGGTCTGTGCACCACCACTCACCAGGCTGCCTCAGCCCAGTCAGCAGGGTCACTCTGACTTGAAGGAAACAGGGGTCATCAGCCCTTTACAACAGGGCAGGACAGCCATGCGGCTAAGACCCTGTCTCAGCCATCACACAGGCCTCAGTTTAAACCCTTGTATTTTTCCTCATTCATAAAAATAGGGAAAAGGATGCCATCTACACTATAGGACTGTGGTGATGGTTAACTGAAACATCCCACGTGAAGTGCGGAGCAGTGCTTGGCATACCAAAAGCACTGTCAATACTGGTGGCCATGGGACACATGTGGGCTTATGCATGTGTCGCAGGCTGAAAAGCCCCGAGGTTTCTGAATCCACGGGCCTGATCTCCCAGTTTTTGTGCGCATTCCAGAGCCACACATGCTATGCAATGATCTAGGAATTGAAATAATGCATGGCAGCTGCTGGATGACAGCAGGGTCACCCTGATCCTGATATTGCACAATCAGTGTTCGAGGAGCTCGGTGCACACCCTGGCCCTGCTGTCTCCCATGTACTTGTTAACAAGCAACACTAAACCAGGGGCGAAGGACCAGCACAGAAAAAACAAAAAGAATCAGAAGTGCCCATGGACTCCAGGTAAGTCACTATTAGTTAGCTCTTCCCAGCTAAATGTTAGCACCACAGGACCACATGAAACCCTTACCATTCTAAACTCCAAGCCAGGGGCCATCTTATCAACTGCTCCCCTGCCCCCATTTAAAAACGGCCATGATTCGCCCAGCGCCAGAGACAAGGATGCAAAGGACCATGTCCACACAGAGGCAGCCATGGGGCTGTGACAGCAGAAGTGTGGTGGTTGACCTGGGTAGGAAACAGGATTCCTCAGATGGGGCAGGAGAGTGGTGTCTAAATGTCCAAAGGGCTGTCATGAAAAAGTGGGGCTAGCTTCTGCCCGCCCATGAGAACAGGCCTAGAAGTGGGAACAGACCACCAGGAGCACCCTGCGGTCCTCCACTACCACAGCTGGGGAAGGGGCAGAGCTCAGCTGTCCCTGTCTGTTGGTCCGCACCCTGGTTTTCTGAGAGTCAGCAAGGGGAAACGCAGGAGTAGTATGTAATCTGCAAGGTTTCTGGGCCACCACCAAGCCCTCACTGACCCCATCTCACAAACCCCCACCCACCCTTCGCTCTTCACTCCTGGGAGCTGCCTCTTCAGGTCTTCCTTATCCTCGGGAGTGAGCAGGCTGAAGCCCTTAAGCTGGCTTGCACTGTACTCGGGCCGGAAACCCAGCTCCTCCCTGCGCTCAACAAAGCAGTTTGGGTGGTACCAACGGTCAATCATGCCCAGCTGGGGCTTCTCCGGGTCCAGCATCTTCTTGGACAGGCGCACCTGGCCCTGTAGAAAAAACCACATGTGGTACTGAAACAAGGAAGGGGAATGAGATAGCAGAGGCCTGGGTGTGACTGGACCAGCCTGTGCTCTAGTCAGCAAGGGGACTCAAGTGCACGGCAAGGGCAAAGTGAGGGCTCCAGGGAGGTTCTGGCTCTTTTATGCCACCAGGAACTGTGTGCTACCTGCAGGTCCCAGAACTGCCATTTTAAATGGGATCAATTCTAACTAGCTACCTACCTACTTGCCTGGGCAAGTTGAGGAAGTGATAACTTCCCTGAGCTCTTCACCTAAGACAGCATGCCAGGGTAGAGCTGGGGCCTCAAACAATATCTGGGACCCTACACTGCAGGGCCCCAATCCCAGCAGACATTTCTGCATCCTCCCATTCTTTGGTCTTTTTACACATATGAAGACCCCTTAAGAAACCCATAGCCTAGTCCTGCCCAGGTTCATAGTTCTAGGCCTGATATTCCTAGGAGAGTTTCATGTCTGTGAGCCTCAGATTTGGACAACTCAGCACAAGGGTGCTGACGCCATGCAAAATTCCATTTCAGGCCAAGCAACATTCAATGTCAGCTTGACATTCCCCTCGGAACCTTAACTTTCGCCTCAGATGTGTGTGGTTGAAAGTAGCTGGAGAAGATCTAGCAACGTCATGGTCTTCCTTTCTAAACCTCATGGCTAACCTGTGAGGAGGCAGGGACCTTCAATCAATGCTTTCAACCCCTCAAACAGAAAGCATATGTAGTATCAGAAGAGTGATGAGGCTAGAGGGCACGCCACCCTTTCACTCTTGCCCCTGCTACGAAGGTAGAGGTCCATTCCACCCAGACGGCTGTCCTTCTTAAGGGACAAGAACTAATAGAAAGAGAAGGTAGCAAAGTCCCTCTGATAAAGCAGAAAAAACCTAGAAGCTTTTATCAGGGGACAAACCTCTCCTTCAACTTAATCCTACTAGAAAACACACATCACCAGTCTTCTCTCAGCTACTGCAGAGCCCAGGAGAGGCCCCTCGTGTAAATGTTTTCCAAACTGCTCCTGATCTCCTGAGAGTGGACAGGACTAGACTCTGAGTAATTGAGCCAGACTTGTCTGAAAGAAAAGTCATTGTCACCTCCTCTCTCTATTTTTAACCACTGGTGTTGAGCTAGCACTTAAAGCCTCTACTTTTTCTTTTCAGCTATCCAATGACATCCACTGCAGGAGGTCCAGAAAGTCAGGTATTTGGACTCCTGGTAAGTTCTCACCTTGTCTATCTTCTCCATACAGCCCTTGCAGGTGCTTCTGTTGGACTTGGCATACTCTGCCGCAAAGTCACCCAGCGTCTTCTCCGCCTTGCTGCCAACTCCATCTTGGCCTTTGCCTGAGAATCAAACACAACAATGCTCATCTCAACAGCCTCAGTGTAGCTCCTCCTCCACCTCCCCAGGGCTCACGCACTAGGACACATCATCTCTGGGGGCAACTATGGTAGGTCCAATTCATCTACGCCTGTTTCTAACCACTGTGGTTGGTTAGCAGAGTTTCTTTTCTGGCAATAAAATGAAAACCTTCCTCAGGCTCTTGGAAACAGCACAATGTTCGTTACTTAGTGAATGTCTCACCTTCCACCCTTCTCTGCTTCCTCTGGAGTCCCCTCCCTCACTTTGGAAAGTACTTACTAAGTGCTTGCTACAAAAGTCTTGCAGCATACTAAATTCTACCTCGACCTTGTAAGTCCTATACTTTTTTTAAAATCAAAGTTAAATGTTGAATTAAAAGAAGTATCTTCATATAGACACAGACATAATTATATGTAAGATTAATTGCATGTAATGGGGTTATTTCTAATTAGTGGGGAAAGGTTGAATTAGTCAAGAGACTTTATTGAATAGAGGTAAATGGCCAACTACTTGGCACAAAAGCTAGATTCTTTTTTCATATAAAAATAAATTCCAAGGGAAAGCCAGGACGGCTCAGCGGGTTGAGCGCTCGCTTTGAGGCCACGAGGACCGAGGATCGAATCCCGGCTCCGGCCCAGGCAGGACCCACATGCTGAACTGGGGAGTTCCCACAGTTCGGTTCTCTAGCTGTCTCTGTCTCTCTCTCTATCTGTCAAGAGTAAAATAGAAATAAATATGCACTGAAGATAAAATACTCTCTATAAATATAAAAAAGATATAAAAAAAAATAAAATAAAAATAAATTCCAAGGCTCAGTGTTTCTCTCCAATGATCAGTAAAATGATAAAGCTCTCTTTTCTCACCACTTCTATTCAACATGATATTGGAAGTTCTAGTAAGTGAATTAAGGCCAAGAAAAAGTAACAAAATGTGTACATTTAGAAAAGAACAAGTAAAGGCGATCTCTATTTATACATCTGTGTATGTGGGATAGCCTTAGGAATCTACAAAAAAAAGCGACTAGTACCAGTAAGTGAATTCAGGAAATCTGTAGAGCACAAGGTCAATATACTAGCAATAAACATACTAGAAAAAGAAATTAAAGCACACTGCTATTAAAATACACAGAAGACTTAGAGATACACTTAGCAAGACATGCAAGACCTCTACACTGAATCTACAACTTTGCTGAAATTAAAGAACTAAATAAATGAAGATATATATATTTATAAATTAGAAGACTCAATTTATTAAGATATCAATTTCCCCCAACTTGATCTACAGATTCAATGCAATGCCAATAAAAACCTAGCAATTTTGGTGGGGGGGGAGAAAACTAACAAGTTTTCTACAAAATTTATAAGGAATTACAAAGGACCTAGAAAGGTCAAAACAATGTTGAAAACAACAAAATTGGAGAAATTACACTAACTTACTATAAAGTTACAGGAATTAAGACAGTGGGATATTGGTAGACAGATAAATCAATAGAACCAAGTGGAGACCAGGCATGGATGTATATATAGTTAAGTAGTCAATTGGTTTTGACATAGAAGCCAGTTCAAAAAATGGCGCTGGTTGGGGAAGCCGGGATGGCTCAGTGGGTTAAGTGCTCACTTTGCAGCGCTGGGGATCGAGGATCGAATTCCGGCCCCAGCCCGTGAGGCCCCAGCCCGTGAGGCCCCAGCCCGTGAGGCCCCAGCCCGTGAGGCCCCAGCCCGTGAGGCCCCACCCCGTGAGGCCCCACGTGCTGAACTGGGGAGTGCCCCCAGTTCAGTTCTCTCTCTGTCAAAAACAATAAAGAATTGCCAGTAAAAGGTAAAAGCAACTCAAATGTTCACTAGTGGATGGATAAATAAAATATGATATATGAGGGCTGTCTGGAAAGTATCCAGCCATATAATGCGAAAAACCGACATTTATGGCTGTATTTTTTCCCAGCAGCCCCCATTTATGCATACAATGGAACATTATTCAGCTTTGGAAATTCTGACACATGCTACAACATGGATGAAATTTGAAGACATTATGTTGAAACAGCCAGGCACAAAAGGACAAATATGTATAATTCCACTTACATAAGGTACCTAGAGTGGTCAAATCCACAGAAATAAAAGTGGTTAGCAGGGACTGGGGGGTGGGGGTGGAGAGAGAAATGGGAAGTTATTGTTTAGTAGGTATGGAGTGTCAGTTTGGGGTGATGAAAAATATTTGGGAGATGGAGGGCGTTGATGGTTGTACAACAATGTGAGTGGACTTAATGACACTGAACTGTACACTTAAAAACAGCTAAGATGGTAAATACTGTGTGATGCATATTTTACCATAAAGAAGTAATTGAACATTTAAAAAAGTTAACACTTGGGGTGAAATCCCTTTTGCTCAGGAAAGAAATCACACACATACACAAATCAATATTTGAATAAATTTAAACAAAATAATAAAAATAAAACAAAATAATTTTCTAAGGAGACACCGCATAGTATGAGTATTCTCTCTGAATCACAGGATTTGGGATGATTTAAACTTTTTGTATATCTAAACATATTAAGGTAGGCTCTTTGATGAAAAATCTCTGGACAATAGTAGGTATAATCTTAACTTTATGACTTATAATAATAGTTTCACAAAAGGCACAGTGATTTTGCTGTAAAGTGTATTAGAACAACAAATGTAAAGGCTACATTCAGGTATTTGGAAAAATAAAATATCCTGCTACAGGACAAAGCTGGGTCAATGAGGTATGGCTTTAGTAACGCAGGCACCTGTTAACACAGGGAGAGACAAGCCAAGGACTTGTTCTCTGTCCTTTTGGAAAAGGTGCCCAGGTGCTCTGGGATTGGGAGTAACACCTGTTGCCTCCCTGGTGCGTACGCACCTGTCATGCCTCCAGCCTCTGCTGTCTTCTTAACTTTCTGCTGGTCATCCCACCGGAGCTCAGAAAACCCATCCACCTCGACGTCAGGGTGCCAGATGGAATGGCCAACCTTCCAGAAGCAGGAGAAGTGGTACCAGTGTGGGACTTTGCCATCGAACATGGGCGACTAGAAGGATGGGAATCAGAGGGAGGTTAATGAGCAGTTAGCCTCCAGCCCAGCCCTCAGCAGTGAAACTTATTAAGCCCTTATTTTCTTATCTGAGAAACAACACAGCCATGTTTATGTCTTCATATGGCCCATGACAAGTCACAGATGAGAAGCTGTACCTCCTGTCCTACATTTTCCCTCAGGATCTTCCCTGACATGTAAGCATGCTGTTGCCTATTGTTCCTGCGTGAGCCATGTTCTCAGGACACAGAACACCCATGGGAATGGTGTTTTTGAACAGGGTTCTACCCATGTAACCACATGCCACTACGTTCCCATTCTGTGTCCCCACCCCGCACTGTGTATGCCTGAAAGAGTCAAGCCTGGACTCAAAGGGCCTGTGTGGCCCAGAAAGAGCTCTGGATATGACTCTGCAGTTAAAATAATGAGGAACAAGTCCCAGATAACGAGCAAGGCAGAGGAAATGTGTCAGAAAAAGTGGCAGGCTCACAGAAGCCACACAGATGTGAGTGGAATGAATTAACTTCTATGAGGGAGAATGAAAGAAAATGGATCAGGGAAGCAGGCCAGCAAAGGTGGGTGATGGAACTCCTGGTCCTGTCTCTAGACTGTCAAGTTTGCTCACGGGCCTTCAGGATGCACTGAACTGGGAAGCCAGGCCACGTGAGAAAGGTGGTTTTCCCTTTCAGTGGTTTTCTTTCCTTTGAAGCTTCACACTCGGGTTGGAATTGACCGACAGTATCAGGTCTTTCACTCTGACAGTGTTAGGCGCTCCTAGGCTTTATAGAGTGGAGGTTACTGCCTGGCAGGGTGGACTAAACATTGGCATGTACTCGGTCCCTGGCGCCCACAATGGCTTCTGGGTGGAAGCCAGCAGTCCCATTTCACAGATGCCTGGAGGGGGGCTGTCCACACAGCATCAAGTGACCCAGCTCCAACTTGAACCCCACACCGTGGCTCTTTCCACTCACTGCTGGCAGAAAGAGCTACTAAAAGATACACAGATGTTTCTGACGAAAGCAAGGGAGCCCCAACATCTGCTTTTAGGACTGAGAATGATATGGCAGGAAGGGAACTAGACTAAGGTCACAATATGATGGCTTCCACTTTGCATGCTGCATGGCGGGAGCAAGTAGCTGAATCTTGGTGTGCTCTACAAACACTGAGCACCTACCCCATGCAGGGGTCCTCCCATGCAGGACTCCTCCCATGCAGGAGTCCTCGGCCCATCCCAGGAAGAGCACAGAATGACCCTGTTAACAGTACACAGAACACAATGGCCCATCACTCTCCTCTCAGTTCATCCCCTCAAGGCTGTCCCAGGGTAATCCAGATAGGTTTCAGGTATTGGTTACTAGAACAATCCTCCTGTACAAATGTAAAAGAAGGGTTTAAATCCAAGTGAAAGAATGGCTTCTTTCTTTCTGGCCCCACCAGCTCAGCCTACAAGACCAATTTTTCGTTCTGAATTAAAACTCTACTCCCAGTTCAGCATATGGTTCCGCACGGGCCGGGGCCGGGATGCGATCCCCGGTCCCCAGCGCTGCAAAGTGAGCGCTCAACCCACTGAGCCATCCCGGCTTCCCCATGTGCTGAACTGGGAGCTCGCCCAGTTCAGTTCTCTCTCTGTCTCTGTCTCTCTCTCTGTCAAAAATAAAAATAAATAAAACAAACAAAAATAAACCCCTCCAAAACAAAAAAAACTCTACTCCCTAATTACAATTACAGAAAACCAGTAATCACAATGAATTTCTTCATCAAGTTTTCCAGAAGAGGGCCCAGAAGGTTGAACTTTATTTGGTTCAGGAACTGATTTCTCAATGGAGCCATCCCAGACTCCTCCAGACAGAGCAATCTTGCCTCTTTACTCAGTGTCCTAGAGCCTCACCACACAGCCTATACTCAGGTTTGTCTGTTCTCCACAGAACAGGTCCTCTTTGGCTGCCTAGTGAAGCTTATTGATGTCCCTTCCTCAGAATAACATTTGGACCCATATTCTGAACTGAGGTTCTTGCCAGGGCAAGCTTCCCATGAGGCTCCCTGTCCACCTGTGTGGAATAAAACCATGTTGAAAACTGATGACGTACAACTATGGAGACTGCTGTGGGCCCTCCCTGTTCTCTCTGTCAAAAACAATAAATCTTAAAAAAAAACCAAAAAAAAAACAACAAACCACGACAAAAGACATAGGCTCATAAAGGAAACTGATTATATTGAGATTGCTACCAAAACATTTAAAAAGCTTACAGGGATACAATAGCACAAGAGCTTTAAAACACTAAACCACAAGGTCTAGCACTCTAACAGCTACTGTAATTTTGAAGCAGTGATGAGCGCAAATGATATTTAGAGAAATCCCCAATAAATGTAAAGTGGTATGAAGATATCTGTAATTACCACTGGTGACAAAAATTGAAATTACTGCTAATATCCCTTTTATGGCTTACATAATTGGAGGAAATGACTTTCATCTAGAGGTTCATAAAAATGGAGATATAAATTTGTTATCAACTAAACTCCACAGATATTCTATCCATATCCCCCACAAACCCCAGGGGAAGATCCCCTGCCCAAGGAGAAAGGGTCACAAAATCAGCCACACATATATACATCCAGGGCTCAAAGATAGTAAAGCTCAAAGACGCTTAGTGGGAAAGGAAATGTGGCTCTTTGGCAGCAGGCCTAGCCTGCTATTCCACCCTCAACTTCCTGCCACTTGTGAGAGTATAAGGACTCCTAACCATGCTCTCCCATCCCATCTTGGGCACAGCTCCATCATGTAACATTAACCCCTGGACAGTCATCTTCCCTTTAACCAAACATGAAGCTCCCAGGGGTGGAGTTGCCCCCAGTGCCCTACATAGTGCCTGGAACCTACTAGGTGCTCAGGGAGTGTTTACTAAGTACTCAGGATAACAAGATAACGGCCCCAGCTCAAATGAGATAACCTATTTACTTGGCATCCACTCTCCTCCACCCCTTTAAGCTGAGGTCTCCAAACTATGGCCAACGGGCCCTCTCATCTGGCCCGTGGAGACGTTTTTTATCTGAATAAAATAATATTAAATAAATAATTAATAACATCTATGTTTTGATTCTTTTTTATTTGGACCTCGAGTGTGTAGTCGGCCCCCAAACTGCTGTTTGATAGTTAGTGCAGCCAAAAAAAGGGCTGAAAAGTTTGGAGACCCCTGCCTTTAAGTATTTAAAATCCAGTGAGAGGGAAAGCCGGGACGGCTCAGCGGGTTGAGCGCTCGCTTTGAGGCCCCGAGGACCGAGGATCGAATCCCGGCTCCGGCCCGGGCGGACCCACATGCTGAACTGGGGAGTTCCCACAGTTCGGTTCTCTAGCTGTCTCTGTCTCTGTCTCT
>PVKE010002607.1:0-80675 GCA_004027555.1 Craseonycteris thonglongyai | reverse complement strand
GTCCCTGTTCCACTTTAGGCTCTGTGATCTGATTAGGGCACTGCGTGCTGTCCCTTGAGTTCGGATGTTAAATTGTCCACAGTCTTGTGGGGCTTCCACGCTCCCTAGGTCTCGGCTTCCAGCCCGCCCTCGATCCAGCTCCACTGTGACCGTAGTCCCCCAATCCCCCTTTGTTTTTGCCAGCCCCGGGCCGCGCTCCAAGTCTGTCCCCGAACCGCTGCTTCCCTTTTCCTCTCCCGCTCTCCCCTTTTTTCTCTAACCTTTGTGTGTTGTTCCGCGTTGTGTGGTTCTCTTAGTTGAGGTTTCTTCTCAGGGTTTCCCCTGTGGATTCCCCTCTGTTCACAAGGCCCTTCCCAGGCAGTTATCGGCGTTCTCCTCTCATGCCGCCATATTTTTCCTCTCTTCAGAATGCCAGTTTCACAGGGAAGTTTTCCAAATGCCCAGAGTGGAAAGGATTTCTTGAACTACATCCCAGAGCCCCTGGGAGTTCCTTCATCACATTTTCCATGCAGATTATTTTAGACCAGAAACTCTGTGTGTAAAAAAACGTCCCCTCATTGACTGTTTTTCCACCTGGCTTGTTGAGCTTCCCTCTTCATTCTATAAAGGATTTCCTAGGCAGGTCCCATAACTTCAGACATCTGAGGTACTAAAAGTCAGGCCAGTCTTTCACATTTGCAGTTTTGAATCTCATTCTGAAAGCTTCCTCCTCTCTCCTAAGGGAACCAAGTCTTCCTGAAGGTGAGGGTAGAGAGCAGTGTGCTTTTCTTTATGCAGCTGATGCCGCTTTAAGACTCTCCACGTCCTTTCAGCCTTGCTGGCTTACCCTAGGTGGCCACCCATGTATTTTGTGTGATATGACTTCAAATGCTCCCTCTCTTGCGGGATATATTTTTGAGTGTCTTAAGTGTTCAGGGACAGACTCCTGGCTGTAGAGCCCCAGGTGCCCCATGCTGATCCTACCTCTTCTGTCATCTTGGCTACTTGTAGTGGATAGTGTTTCACCTATTGCTTTCTGCTCCGTAGGTTTCCTGACTGACCAATTGATCTTCTTGGGAGCTGAAGTCAGTGATGTTCAATATCAACTAAGCTTCACTGTGTCCCTGTCAGGGACTCACATAGCCCTGTTATACCACCAAATATTGAGTATGCAGCCTGCTTCCCTACCACCACCCTCCAATTCTCTTGTCCTCTGTTCAAGTAGGCCCAAAGGCCAGTTAACATCCCAGCCAAGCTATGCTGTCTCTCCTAGACTCTTGCAATTGCCATCCTAACTCAGCTCCAACTGCCACCCTTGCCCCACTCTAAGCTATTATCACAAAATAAGCAGCGTAATTCCATGATAATGGAAGATAGACCACATCACCTCTATGCTCGAACACCCTAAATCGCTGCTTTCCATCTCATTCCAAGTAAAAGATTCTTTGTAAAGGCTCATGAGGGCAAAGGATTCAGCCTCACCAATTCTAAAACCCACCTACCTTGCTCTAGCCACACTGATCTCTGTGCATCCCAGACACACCAAGGACTCCTCTACCCTCAGGTCCATGCACTTTCTAAAACTGTCTGCTGGCTGCTCTTCTAGCACCTGCATGGCTCAGCCCTCCTTCCTTAGACTCTGCTCCAACATCCCCTTCCCAGAGAAGTCTTCATTAAATATTACTCCCCTGCGCCTGCCAGGGTTACTCAGCAGGTAGACCGCACGCCTTGCAACCCAGGGGTCCAAGGGTCGAGTCCCTGCCCCAGCCCATGTGGATCCATATGCTGAACTGGGGTGTGCTTCTCATGTGGGAGGCCCCTGGTTTGGCCCTCAGCTCATTGATGTGCCCCCATGCGGGAGGTCCCCAGCTCAGTTCCTGCCCTGTGTGGTTTTCGCCCACCTGTGTGAAACAAAACCATGTTAAAAACTGATAATATACAACTATGGAGACTGCTCTGGGCCCTCCCCCTTCTCTCTGTTTCTCTCTGTCTCTCTGTCAAAAACAATAAAATAAGTCTTAAAAATATATGTATATCTGTCTCCTCATCCTCTCACCCTGCTCTGTTTTTTCTTTTAGCTATTATCACCACTTGACATACGCTGTGTTTCTTTTTCAACTCTATAAACCACACACACACATCAATACATAAACATACAAACATATAAAGCACAAACTTCATGCATGAGTCAGGGACTTTGCTCAGTTCATCTTAATACATTAAGTGCGGAAGACATTACCTGGCAGACACAGAATAAATCTTCAATAAATAGTTAGTTTTAATAAATGCATAAATACGTCAACTGGCGGTAATTAATTAGCAAGCTATCATGTAAATAGACGCTAAACCAGAAGATGGAATGCCCACCTCCCCTTCACGCACCAGTCGCACTAGCATCCTACTGACGTCCTCACCTTCCTCCACTGGGGATGGAAGGAACAGCGTCTCTGGGAGCAGTGCATTCCCTGCGGGTGAAGGAGCCCCGCTCCTTCTTCTCGTCCCAGTCACTCCTTGCACACAGTGAATGAGTCAGAGGCAGGTTTATCAGCTTCTTACTAACCCTGGGGGAGGGAGTAGTTTGACTCTAATTGTTGGCTCCTCCTGCACCTATTTTTAAGGTGAGGGGTATTTGCCCCTATTTTTCTCCACCTTAGATGTAGTCATATTTCCAGAACAAAAGAAACATTTCCATTCAGCCTCTTATCACAAACGGTTTACTACTTGCAGTACGCTCCCCCAGCTAGACCATATGAAATGCGGACTCAGAGAACACCTCTGACTTGTTGGCTACTGAATCCCATGTGCCCAGCACAGAGGCCGGTTATTATCTTTCCACGTTAAAGCCACTGCTGCCTTGTGGATGGCGTCTTCCCTTCTTGTGCCTGCACAAGGGGTCATTGCAGCGCTCAGCCATGATGAAGCTCAGAAATGATTTCTACGTCCTGAGCAAGTGACTACCTGCCTTCTCATCTTAAGTGACAAATTCTACCCAAGACGTCTGAGGTGACATTACTGCCATGCCTCCCAGGGCAGAGCATTCTAAAATTTCATTGCTACAGGTTTACATATTCAAATATATATAGATATAGATATATAATGAGAGTCAAAAATATTGTCACAGCAAGGAAAAAAAAAGTCATTGTATCCTATGGCAACCTCAACTTCATTTGGGTGATAGGCAGTTCTAATAAGAAAATGGTACATTACAAATAAATGTCATCATTCCAATGAGAATGTGGTCAATTTCTTTATTTCTGCCATGCCATTAGTTCTTTAGACACGTGGGCTATTGAATGATTTGATTCTTCTAGGACACTCCATAGCATTCATAGTTACTACATCTTCAAAAGAGCTTTCATTATTCTGTTCCACTGGTAGGTTGTAGTGCACAAATTTATTCAATAAAGGATGTCTTTACTGAGTAAGCATGTATTTTTCCCCCCATTGCATTAAAAAAAGGACAGTGTTTCATGAAAGTTATTGAATTATTTGCAGTAAGAAATATAGAATGAGGAACTTGGAAGAGACCCTGGTGAACCCTGCAGTGTGCTACAGATTGCCTCATAAAACCTTAATCAGAGCTTTATCAACTTACTAACTCCAGATAGGTCAGCTGGTACTGATAAAGGCTTCCCTGTAACAAGTACAGAGAAGTGTTTTTAAAGCTAATACCACTTTACGTTTATATTTGTCTTTCTTCTGTGAGTTCGAAGTTCTTTATAAACCTCACTCTCCTCCAAAAGCAGGCAGAGAAAGATGAACTTTTTCAAAATATATGGCATAGCAAGATTAGGCTTTGATTCGCAAAAGGAGTCTACAGCAAAAGTGGAAATCATTTCCAAATTCCTGACTCCTAATTCAATGGTCAAGTCCAAACTTTACATGGTCATCATACCTGCAGTTTACCCTGGGAATGTGGCCAAGTATTTCCTGAGAAGAATTTCTACATGAGACATTCTGCCACTACATATGCATTATAATTTACAGATGTCAAATAAGCTGTTCTCTAACAAATTGTTGAGCATTCGGGTCCTTGTAAAAATGTAAACACATCAGTAAATTTTACTAATTCTAGCCCACTGCAGAAAGGGCCAGTCTGAATTAATAAAAAAGACTGAATTACTCGTACAAGATCTTATAAGTAACCTGTGTTTTTACTTCAGAGTATACCAAGAGAAAGGGGGATACAAGGCAATTAAGAGTCACTACCCATATTTTATATTTCAAGCATCATGTTAGCAGCTTTGCCTATAATATTTAATAACGTGCAGCCTCTGTGTAATGTAGATGTTAATATCTTCATTTTAAAGTTTAGAAAACAAAGAACCAGAGAAACTAAATTATTTCCCCAAGGTCACACAGCTAATAAGAGACAGTGTTTAGAAAAAAACAGTCTTCTGCTACCCATATCACAGCCTTTCTACTTACAGTGAAATAAAACTAATTCATGCAGCCAAAATAGAACCATATCTTTGTCTACATTAATTTATCAATAGTAGCACATTTATATTTAGATTTTTGTAAATAAATGCTGAATATAAAACAACATAAAATATGTCTTACTTTGGGAATGTCAAATATACCCTTTGTATATTTAAGTGGTTGGGGGAGGAAGCTTTGGTATTGATATATCTCATAGGTTTTTTGATTCAGCCCAGGCTGTGTCATAATTAGAATCAAAATGATGTGGCATGATATTGTCAACTTTATAATTGCTAGATCTTCTAAGAAATTGGCAAAAACACAGAAGAGAAAGATACAGAAAAGACAGAATATGGGGAAGCCGGGATGGCTCTGTGGGTTGAGCACTCACTTTGCAGCGCCAGGGACGGAGGATCGAATCCCGGCCCCGGCCCATGTGGACCCATGTGCTGAACTGGGAGCTCCCCCAGTTCAGTTCTCTCTGTGTCTCTGTATCTCTCTCTCTCTCTCCTGCTCTCTGTCAAAAACAATTTTAAAAAAAAAGAAGAAAAAAGAAAAGACAGAATATTAAAGATAATATTTGAAATGTTAAGAACACTTTAAATCCATTGTCTCGCATGCTTGTTTTAATTACTGGATTAAATTGGTCTTCTTTTACATGACTGGTGCCTGGCTTATAGTAAGCATAGGGCAAATAAGCTTAAATCCTATCCTACTCATTCTTTCATTCAATCGTTCATATATTTAATCAAACAGCTATCTAATCAGTGCACTAGTAGGTACTTGAACATGAAGATGAATGAGATAACTGTTGGAGTTCATAGATAATGAGATGGGGTGGGGGTTGGAGAAGATGGTGGGAAATAGAGTAAAAAGCGATCACAGTGTAGTGATGTTGAAACAAAAGTATAATTTAAAACAAAGAACTTAATACCACAACAGAAGCCTAGGAATATTTTCTTTTTCTTTTCTTTTCTTTCTTTTCTTTTTTCTTTCTTTCTTTTTTTTTCTTTTTCATTTTTTAGATTTATTGTTTGAGAAGGGGAAGAGAGAGACAGAGACAGAGACAGAGACAGAGACAGAGACAGGGACAGAGCGGTCTCCACAGTTGTAGATCATTAGTTGTGACATGGCTTCATTCCACACAGGTGGATGTGGGACCGCACAGGGCAAGAACTGAACTAGGGGCCTCCCGCATGAAAGGCAGGAATCTTTGCCACTGAGTCATCTTGGCAGTTACCAGTTTAACCTAGTTCAGTATATGGGGTTTGCACAGACTGGGACAGGAATCAAATGATTGTGAGGCAAGTGCTCAATCGATGAGCTAATTGTATGTTCATACGTTTGTCTCCCTCAATCCAAATGTTTATTCTCTTCCTTCCCTTTCAAGGGAGAATTTGGGGGAGCTTTTATTACTATTTGCCTTTAATGAATCTTGACTCCGAGTAATTGTCCTTGTTCTACATAAATTCTGAATGAACACAATGTAATCTAATTGGTTTAGTGTTTAGTAAAATTATACAAAACCAACTTTCTTCCTTTAAATTTTATTATTAAATAAAAAAGTGAATATTAACTAAAATATTTTATGTTTGTCCTTATTTAGGAGATATAAATCTTTTATAATATCCCATCAATAAACTAAAATCTAACACATCCTACCCTTTGTAGTTTATGTAGCCAGCAAGTAATGTGGGTGGCTGTGTTCTCTGGGGGTGACTTTCTCACCACGGAATTCTCAGCAATATGTTTTCAAATTATTTTTAGTGATTTTATTTCTTCAGTATTGGGAGAACTAACAAATTGGCAATATTAAAAAAGGGAAAGTGTTGATGGAGCTGAACCTTCCTACATAATTTAAATAAAGTTGAAATTATCCAGTTTCTTCAGCCATATCTAAATTACTAAAAAATTATAATGTATAATATTTAAAATTAAATTTTCTTGATATGGTTATTTTTTTTATATTACCAATAAGCAGGATGATTGATGGTAGGAGATGTTATGATTCCTAAATTGATTTTTTTTTTTTAATATTTATTTATTTATGACAGAGAGAGAGAGAGAGAGAGAGAAATACAGAAACAGAGAGAGAACTGAACTGGGGGAGCTCCCAGTTCAGCACATGGTTCCGCACGGGCCGGGGTTGGGATTTGATCCTCGGTCCCCGGTGCTGCAAAGTGAGCGCTTAACCCACTGAGCCATCCCGGCTTCCCCCCTAAATTGATTTTGAAAAGGAATATCTTGCTTTATAAGTAACAGAGAACCAAAACAGAGATAGGAGATTGTCTCTTTTTAATGAGCATTTTCATTCAGTAAACTTAATATATTTATTCCATTGGAAAACTCATGTTAGTGACAGTAAACCTTTGTTGTTGTTATTGTTATTTTTCATGTGAGGTGGAAAAAAAACATATCTCCTAGATCTTAGAAGAAGGAAGATAATTGTTGTTTGGTTGATACAAATGACAAGAAAAATAAAAATTTACCCATATTTTATGCCACAGGTTTTTATTTCTACATCCTAGATTTTATATCAAAAATGAAAATAGGGTAGTTGCTGTATAGTAAGTATGTGATAAAATTATCCCCATCTCCATAGCTGACCGAAAATATGGTGGTAACATTTAAATGATAGTTGTGAATGATTTTTTTCTTCTTTCTCTTTTTTTTTTAATACAGCTTTTGGGGCACATTACAAATTATTTATCAAATTGCATGTTTGAAATAGCAAGCACCCAGATCTTGGTTTCTAATTAAATTTTTAAATTAAAGTAACCAGGGCTCCTTGAAGAAATGACTAGTTCTAGGACTGGAACAGGAAATATGCAAGAGGAGCCTGGAACATCTTATAGTTTCAGAATGTAAAACAAAACTAAACACTATGAAGGGAATATATTAAAAGCCTATAAAAGTCAACTAAAAAGTCCCCAGTGGCCAAAGCTAGAACAATTTGAATGACAAAATAAAGCAGTAAAATAAAGTGGTATTGGATTATAACCCAAAATGTGAAATAAATATCCATGAGTCATAGGAAATGATTAAGTAAATAAATGAAGAGTCAAATCTCCTGTGGAGAAGAATCTTAAATAATTTTCGTACTTACCCCCTTTTAAGGAGGTGAAACACAACACCCCACTCCTTAAACATGGGTGGTGCATACAGATGTCCTTCCAAAGAAAAAGAGTAACTTCCCAATGAAGATAACCTCCTAGCAAACTACCTCAAGTTGAGCAATCTAGGTTAGCATCAACAGTAATGTCACATTAATAGCATGGGCCCTTGATGTATGATGAGAATGGCACTTCACCTCTGTGGTCCTCCTCTCCAAAACACGTGATCCCGGTCCAGTCATGAGAAAACCAATAAACAAGTCCTCGATGAGGGACACTTGCTAAATACATGACTAATATTTCTCAAAACTGTCGAAGTCATCAAAAATAAAGGAAGTCTGAGAAACTGTCACAGCCAAGAGAAGCCTGAGGAGACTTGATAGCTAAGTGTAACATGGGACCCTGGATGGGAGCCTGAAACAGAAAAAAAAAGTCATGAGCGACAACTGAAAAAGTTAAAGTATGGACTGAATTTAATAGGAATGTATCAATATTAGTCCATTAACTGTGACAAATATATCATTAATGTGGGAAACTGATTACGAGGTATATAGGAACACTGTATACTACCGTTGCAATAATTCAGTCAATCTAAAACTGTTCTAAAAACACATTTATTTAAAATATTCCCATTTGATAATACTTAGGAGAGGAAAAACCATTAAAATGTATACATTTAAAATTCAGAATCTAGAACAATCATGCAGCTACTCAAAATTCACTAAATACCACTAAATCAAAACAGAGAACTTCTCTTGAGTTTATGTCTGTTGCTGAATGATTTAGTCCTTGATGAGTCATAGAGCTCTGTTTTGTTGTACTATTTGGAACCTACAACTCTAAACATTGTTACTGTCAATAATGTTTAACAGTAACAATCAACCCTACTGCATCCCTTAGTAAGGAACTTGCCACAGCACATGAGAGAAAGAACAGAATGTCAGATATCAAAGATGACCCTCCCACACCTGGCCTATTTTTCTTATTCTTAGCTACTCTTTTTCCAGGACCTCCAGTGCCTGGGTTGATAAGCACAGGGTATAACATTAGAACATAGTTACTTCAAAACAACCAGAACCCCAGGTTCTTCCACCATGCAACATCATTGCTTTAAAGGATTACTTTGGTTGAAAATGATTTTAATTATAGGAGAGAGTTTTGGGCCTCCAATTCTAGATCTCCTAGCTACCCTTTCTTTATTTGCCTCAATTTCAGATTAACGTTTGCTTGGGCTCACAATTTAGAAGTATGATATTTAGTGTCAAAAAGTTGGTCCTCTTGCAAAGATGCCAGTTTCACTCATTTATTCAACAACCATTCGTTGAGTACCAACTACGTGGCAGGCATTTTTATAGGAGCTGAGAGGAGAAGACAAATAATAATAATGTGAAGCAACAAGACATTTTATATTATGATGGATGCTATTAAGAAAATAAAATGGAAAAGAACTTTCAGTGGAGGCCTGAAGGATGAACATGAGAAAGAAAAAAAAAAATTGGCTAAAGAGAATTTCAGGTGAAGGAAAAACAAGGGCCAAAACCCAGGGTCTGAGGGAAGCTAGCAGAAGCATCTAAATCAGGGTTGTCCAACATTTTGGCTAACACACTAACACTAACGATAGTTGATGAGCTAACTATATATTTTTATATATATAAGTATATCGCAAAATACTCATAATGTTTTAAGAAAGTTTACGATTTGTATTGGGCCTCATTCAAAGCCATCCTGGGCCACATGTGATCCTTGGGCTGCAGGTTGGAGGAACTTGATCAAAATCCTACATAGAGGGTGGCAGGCTATGGTCCAGCACTTGGGTTTTACCCTGGGAGAAGTAGGACGCGATAAAGGTTTTGAGTAGTAGACCTGATTTATATCTGTGAAGGAACACTGGCAGCTCTGTGAAGACTGGGTTGTAGGGGAAGTTACTAAAGCAGTTAAGAAGCTATTGCATTTGCTCTGAAAAGAGGGGTTACTCAGATTAAGAAAATAGAAGTGGGCTGGAGAGAGGCGACTATATTTAGAACTAACAGGCTTGTGGGTGGATTAACTGTAGCAAATGAAAGAATTAAAAATAACTCCTAGGCTTTAATTTCATCTGGATAAATTTATTATAAAGAACCTGGTTTTGCCTAAATTTACATGACTGAATCTAATAATAGCAGGAAAGACTCATTTAAGAGCACATCTAAGGTCTCCAGCCTTTACTTTGCTAAAAGCATATTCTCTTTTCATAACAGAGTTTAAACATCTCTGCATGCCAGAGTTGGGGTAAAACTTTTTGTTATTTTATATAATACATGATTCAATAATACCAAAACCCCTTGGTCATTGACGTATGTAAGGGCGCCACTATCCCCTACATCTGCATGCCTGTCAAACTGTGCCATTTACAGATTATATATACTGCCCAGTCTCTCTCCTACACCCCACCTAACCCTCGGCTACAAGCGCAGACATTATCTACTACCAAATTTGAACAATGCAGCTGCAGTATTAGATATATCTGCAGAACTAGAACCTCAAATAGTTTTCCTAGCTTTCATTTCATAAATCTAAGTCCATTCTCGCTTCTTTCCATTGCTCTCTACATTTTGTTCTGAAATTCTTTCATTGGAATGTGCTCAAAGTCTGGCCTTCCTCTTGCTTCAGATTTGGGCACATTGAAATATCAGGAGTGTGGAGCTTTCTGGATATGCTGGGGTTTGTAGCGAACATAGGAAAGCAGTGGGAGGGGCAACGTGGAGAAGGGGGAGAAGGACAAGGTACCGAAATAGGAAATAGAAGAGCAAGAAGGCCTCAAGAGGTGGATTTAGGAATTGTGTGAACACCTTTTCCTTCAAGACACTATCAAAGGATTTAATTTCTTAGTCCAAGCTCTTTCTGATTCGATGTGTGAAGGGTTCTTTCTGTGTAATGACCAGCTCTCAGTTTGTCTGGGACTGTGCTTCTCTGACCTTGACAGGGCTAATCTACAGCCTTCCTTTTCTCAGCTAAACTCTGCTGCCAGCCGTCTGCTGTAGGTCAGGCCTACCCTAAACTTTCCCACTGCCGCACCTTATGAATCCAACACATAAGAGAGCATCAGTCACACAACTGCCTTTGGCATCCCAGTTTTTCAGCCTGGTTCTCAGGAGAAATAGAGGAATTATGTCTTGAGATAGTTTTTAGTGTTTTAATTTTATGCTGATAAAGCATAGGTGCCAATTTTAATCATATTTTCATGACTATAACTATATAGTGTAGTCATGAAATAGTAAAGAACAAATATGTCTTATCTACTTGATATATAAGTTTTAGTATTGCAAGAAAGAATATCAGTTCATTCATTCAACTGAATATTTATACAATTTTTAAATGTCTACTGAGAATAGAAATAAGGGGCGGGTATAGTCAATGAGGTAACCTAATTTTTTTTCTTTTTAATAAATTGAGCAGATTAGTTCATTATTGGCTTCAGTTCTAACTCTGATACACTGGGATACTAAGTAATACTTAAGAAATTGGCTAATAGCCAAACATGGTGAATGATTTAATATCATGTCAACATAACAGTGATACAGAGATACTTCTTTTATAACTTTAAATAACCACTTGCAAGAGTGTTTCATGTTTTTCTTTTAGAAAGAAATATTTTTCTGATTCATAGTTGAATAATAAGGCTAAAATGAAAATATGATTTTTAAGTTAAAATATGATATTTTGTATTAAGATACTCCAAAGTGATATATTTTTTCTTTCAGTATTAAAAAGTAATATCTTATGTAACCAACTTTCTATTACCCACATTTAGAAGAATCATATTGATAATTCTTCATAGAAACATTTAATCCCAGTCTAATATACGCCTGCCACCCACTTCCAGGTTGCTCCCTACTGCTGTCAATTGGCATGCACTCAAGAATGCAAACATATTTTAATATTAGTTTTAGCAAAGCAATAGCAGGAAGGTAAACCTCCCAGGGAAAATGTACATAATGTATTTGAAAGTCTAATATAAAATGTTCCTGGATTATCAGTACCACCATAGTTTCCATTCAAACAGATAATTGAGAATTCACTAGACTACTGCGTTCATAAACTATGTACCACATGTAGTTCATGAACAGGAAAGAAAAATATTTCTGAAACAAATTGAAATAAGAAAACCAGAAGATGCTGTGAAAACAGTGGATCTTCATAAAGAAGGAACTGGAATTGACAAATGTTTTTACTCTTTCTTTGTCTATGAGAATATGAAGTTTTAAATGATATGCAGCTAGAAGCAGATAAAATTATAGGTCTCAGACACTTTATAATTCTGAAACACATATGTGATTGATTGCAAGGTGGCATCGCTGCTGGCAGTTTTTGTCGGCACATTTTGATGATACAGTTTCTTAGGTGAACTTCAAGCACATCAGTGACACACACTACACTGCAGACACATTGAATGATTTTGAAGCTAATAATTTATGAGAGCTTTTGGAGCCAGTTATTAGGTTTGAACCAGGAGCGATTTATTTTTGTTTAATCCTAGATTTCTTGCTGTATGTTCTGTTTATCTCATCTTATTTTACTTGTAAACAAATAAGTAAAACTTTAATGTAGATGTATCTTTTTCACAGTGCGGCATGCACCTACCAAGGTTTTTCGTTCAAAACACTTTCACTTGGTGGTGGTTATGTAGCTGTCGTGTTTCTTTAAAAAGAGGACAGATAAAATGAGATATCTCAAATTGAGATTCTATCAAGGAGAAGCTGATAGACTAAATTAAATTATTTGTCCTTAATTAGGAGATTAAAGGATCATGTACCTCAGAATTTGTTAAATTCCTGCTATTCCAATTTCAAGTTTAGGATAATAGTACATTTTAGAAAATGCAGTGTTCTTGTGAGCTTTTTAGAGGCTGTAAAGGCCAAATCAAAAGGAAATGCTGAAGTGTTATGAGGCAAGGTCTAAATCCAATTTTTTAAAGAGTTCTTGGTGCTATGTTTTATTTTTGGAACCTGCTGAATGCTGCATATACCAAATTTTCTTTAAATTAAATAAATTTTATATTAGTTTGACTTTACAACTGACTTACCTTGAAACGAATTTCAAGGCATATAAGTCTATTTTATGAAATATTCTTTTTATTTAAATTACATTTATTGAAGTACATTGGTCAGTAAAGTGATGTAGGTTCCTGATGTACAATTCTACAATACATTATCCATGTGTTGTGTCATGAGCTCACCACCCAGTATTTATGCAATATTCTTAAATTATTTCCTACCTATATATTTTTAATTCTGCTATATTTTCCATTGCACTGACTTAAAGGACAAAGTGTAAATATACTTCTAAGTTATTTTTATGCATCTTTAGCCGTTCTTTTGCATAAAGAAGACCCACTGCGAAGCAATGTTGTTCTTCAGAAAAATACACATATGCACAATGCATACATGCAACAATGGGACACTTCTCTTCACCTCATCTTCAGAGTACACACAGAAAGCCATCACACATGTCCTGTCATGGCCTGGTGTGACGTTTCCTCTCTAGCTGCTATTGCAAAGCTCTTGTTCTAATGCACTGAGTGCAGGTGGGCTTCCCAGAGCGTGAGAGCACATGTGGGCCTGTCCACTTGGGCCACTCTTTCAGGCTATTCATGTCCCCTTTCTTCATAAAACCATTGCAGCTTTCTTTTCCATCCTCATGCCCTTTGATTAGTCCAAACTGCACTGTATTATCTAAGACATTCATGCATCTACAGTTACACGGCCATCATTAAAAATGAGCACCCTTGGGATTCATTTATTATCAGAGGCATTTACTACTTTAAGATTATTTAAATAAAAACTCATTCTACTGAAATGGTCCCATAGACATATGTAGATCCTTATAGATGGAGATTAGATTCTATACTTTTTTTTTTTTCCCCAACCTGCTTTATAACAGGATTTAGGGGTGGAGGGAGTTGAAATAGATGTGTGTTCTGCTGCTCTTGACACTTCTCATTGCACTTTTCTGAAACACTCTGTGGCAGCACTTTTCTTTGAGCCGTCTGGACTCAAAACCTTAATTATCTGTTAGTCCTCCCTCCCCTTTGTCACCCTTATTGATGTGCCAAATGTCAATTTTATCCTTCAAATCTGATTCTCAATCATTTCCTGTCTATTACCAACTAGAGTACCTCCTTATTTCAAAGCATTGTGCCCAATGCGTTAAATTTCCATTCTTCAGTTTAGTAGATTACAGTAGCAAGAGTATTTTCAATCCTGTGCTCTTCCTTTGTTTATTTTAAGCATACCCACCACGTGAGATTTGTGGTTTTGTTGTTGTTGTTGTTAGTTTTGCTTTATTTTGAAGACAGAAAATTAAACAAATGGGAGAAGACCATCTTTGAGAGTGAAACAATCTGGGATTTCATTTTAATTCTGCGTTTATTATCTATTTGCTTCAGCTCATACTGTTTACTTCCTGATGTATTTATCCATAAAGATGTTGAATGAGTTGTTCAAAAGACTGTTCTTTGAGTTGTTGGGATTACTAAATAAGATCATATTTATATTAATTACTAGTAGAGTCCCCAACACATAGAAATTGCTTAATAAGTGGTAAATTTAAAAATTATTTTGTAGCGAGATATGATCTGATGGTAGCCCTCACAAATTATAAATGTCTAGCATATTTGATTCATTACACTCTCGTTTCTTGCCAAATTATCTTGACAAAATTTTCTCTGTGAATTCTGCTAGCCATTCATTTTTTGAGTCTGAAAGAAAATCCAAATATGATACATTATAGGATTATTTTGAAATACCTTCCCTCAGGAAAAGGTCAGAAATGATTTTTCAATGTGAATCTTTAAGTATCTAAGCCATTACCTCCATACATTTCAAAAGAAATAGAAATGTACATGAGTAAGAGTAGACCTAACAGCCAATAAGGGATAGTTTTAAAATGAAAAGTAAATGGAGAGGTGATAACTTGCTTATCAGAACAGAAGCAATTAGAACTAAGATTGCCAGAGAGGAGGACATGATAAGATGCAGGCCAGTTAAGTCCACATTTAGTCCACAGAACTCAACAAATGCCTAGCGCCTAGGGACTGGTAACATCAGGTGTTGTGATTTGCAAATCTATGCATAGAACCATTGGACACCCACACCCCCCTGCACCCTCCATACCTAAGTGTTTATTTTTCTTCCCCACACAAGAGAGAGAGAAGGTAGGGTAGAGATCCTCTCTCTGACCAGCAGACACCAAGCCCAGGGACAGCAGGGCTGAGCTGACTAAAATCTGGGGAAAAGGCATTATGTTCAAAACTATGCCCCATAAAATAAGGAAGCTGTATCAGATGTTCTGTAAGTACTATATATTATTAGCAGTGACTTTCTCTGATTCTGGTACACATAATACCCAAAGGTAGTTTTTAAAAATCACAAACTTTTTTTCTTTTAACAACTTAAAGATACAATACATATAATGTGTCTCGTCAGCATTTCCCATGATGACAAGAGTGCTCAGGGTTCATTTTGCACTTCTGGTTTTCCAGTAAAGTGTTAGGTAACACTTTCAATTGACTAAGAAATGTGGTAACCTAAACAAAAGAGCTACAGTGTTTGGGAAACAGTAAGTTTTAATTTAACTGAAATCACAGAACATCTTAACAAAGTCCATAAAAGGACTACAGTGATGTTCATAAAATAATCCACATGGCATTTGGATTATAACAACACCAATTCCCTGACTTTAAATAATTTTCTTTTGAGGGGTTTAATTCTTAGTTCATGAAGGTTTTCTAATTTGATCAGAGCAAACAATTAGTACAACCTATCTACAGCAAAATGGAAAATGATGACGATGACGATGATGATGATGATGATGATGATGATGATGATACATGATCACAACCAAAGATGGCATTAAATTGGAAATCAACTTCCAATGTGTCTAGATTGGAATCCTCTATAAGGGAATTGTTGAAAATTCTCTATTCAAAGAACTAAATGAGAAAACACTCTGCAACTATATATTTTATTGAAGACTATAATTGGATGATAATGAATTATTGACTCCATCCCAACTCCTAATTACAGTGCATCAGCAATTAATCAGACACATTGATATAAACTGGATATGTGCAGGGCAGAAGAAACTGAAAAACTTATATTAAAATTACACCTTAATGCTACCATAAGGTTGCAGAACAAGGATGAAAATGGAATTTAAGGACAACCTAGTGTATATCCAAGCCTTTGATATGTTATTAGATATACTCCTTGATATTTTTCTAAGTAGTACTTATTACAATCTCAATTTCAGAGACAAATACGTGGAGGCTTGGGGAAACTAAATAGCAATCTTCATATCATGCAAGAAAAAAGACAAGTAGTGGTAGGATTTGAATTCAGATCTATCTGTGACAGAAGTCCATGTTGTACCACAAACTACCTTTAATTTAATATGTACTGTTTTGCCCATGATGTTCCTCCTTCTGTAAATATGTGGACTCATTCCTATGATCTTTCTGATGACGAGTGCTTTTTAGAATCCCAGAGTCACAAGGTAATAAACGGAGTAACTCTCTGTGTATTGATAATATGAAGAATCTTGATTGATTTTATAACACAACAGGACTGAGACATTCTTTTTTCTGGGAAGCGCATAATGGTGGCATGTTTCTACATCCTCTTGACAGAGTGGAAACAATTTCTTAAAAGAAGATACTAAATGACCACAACTCAATTATCACTGCATTGTGTAAGCCTGTATTTTGTTTCTGCTTTCTTGAAAACCTAATAAACTCCCAAGGAGGTAAACACACATCTTGAGAATGAGCACCTGATTTAGTAGCTATAATTAATAAAAATCTCACTAGAAATAAATGTTGTACAATTTACAGTGGATACACACTCAGAAACTGAAAACTGCATGCGGCACATTCACATGATAACGCTGAACATGGTCTGGTACTTAGGGCTTCCTGGAAACGTGTTTTGATCCTTTTTGATCACACTAATAATACACTATGAGGCGTTGCTCTGTAGGATATAGTTAAAGCTTATTTGAGCTTCGGAAACCACTGGCACATTCCTGGGGGAAAATATCAGAACGTTTTTATTTTTATCTCAATCACTCCAGAAAACTTCATGGAGAATAGCTTTTGTCAGTGATATAGGGCAATTGCTGTCACAAATAGTATTTGAAAAGAGATGGCCTAAATAGTCAATACACTGTGCTCAGAAATGGTGAATTAAATGGTTCAGTGGTAAATATCTGAACTTCCCTTGAGCTGGAGTTGCTGGGTTTCTAGGTTTTTATATTTCTTTTTTCTTTCTTTTCTTTTTTTTTTTTTTATCAAATTAGGCTGTTAATATGGTTTTGTTCATAGTATTTCCAGCAAATATTATAACAGGATAGTTTCTTTTTATATTCATTTTTCTGCTTTTCCGATTCTTGGTTCAAATGCTAAGACATAGTAGTGTGTGTGTGTGTATGTTTGTTATAGATGAGTGCATGTATGTGTGTGTAAAGCAGACAGCCAACAGACAGACAAAGAATATGTTTGAATATAAAGAACTTTAAGACATACCTTATATATAAAAGAGTAATTTCACTCCTTTTGTTACATACCAGATAATGGCAAATATATTCTAGCAAATAAGGGAGAAAATAAAAAAAGTTTGTTTTTTTTTATTTACTCATAAATGCTTATGACACAAGTCATATTAGATCTTTCAAACAGTCAAATTGGTAGGCTTGTTTTTTGACAGAAAACTACACTTAATTTCCCCCTAGTTGAGAAAGGCATGATTAAGTGTATTGAGGAGAGCAGATTAAAATGCATTATGGCACATCATCTTGTAAGCATTTCCTGTGTCATTATTGTTAGTGGTATCTTTTCAATAACTCTTTATTGTTTTGAAAATAATGGAGCAATAGAAAGCTGATTTACTCATGAATGCAAAAGCTCTAATTCCTAATTCAAAGTCATCATTAGTTCCTCCCATCAGAGATTCCTCAAAGCACCCACTCTCGTCCTATCGGAGCTTATAATGATTTTCTGTAACCAAAAGCTTCTATGAGTTATTATTTTGAGAATGTACGGTATCACATACTGTAGCTTTACTTTGTACATTTTTTTGTCTTCTTAGTCACTGGGGAAAAAAATGGACTTTATTATGTTTTTCTTGATGGATGAAAATAGAAAGATTTCCTGTGGAAGAGATTAAGAGAGAGAAATTGTAGGAGCAGGAGAGGAAAAGGCAGCAAAATCAGTTACTGAGAATAGAAAAAGGTACTGAAAGTATTTTCATATTCAAATTTGGGCTTCCTGAAAAAGATTTGTTTGCAACCAATTTGCTGGTTCATTGATTTCATAATTTAGGGAACTCCACATGTACACATCGATTCACACATGTGTACATATATGTGTGTGGGCACACACAGACACAACTTTCTCTGCAGTGATCCAAGATACGGTTGAAGTGTGTGCTGCTGCTGTAGCTCATTTTCTCTTTCTGATAAATACTAATATTCTCATTTAACACATGTTTGATTTTTGCATGACTGAGACCTACTTGATTTAGGGCTTGAACCTTTTGGTTTGAAATTATGTTTCCCTTTCATCTTGGAAGAGACATTTTTAACAAGTGGCCTTGAAACAACTAACCTGGTCTCTAGATCCTAGACCCTGAAGCACTAAAGACTTTGAGAACACATTTAGGCTCTTCATTCTGGGAAATCCTGTTGCTATTTTATAAAAATGACATACAACATAGCATAATAATATGATAATACAAAATTATATATATATAATGATGTCTGACAATTAAGGTCACAAATTTGCCGTAGAAAAAGTGCTATGTACCTCATTGCTGAACATGACTATGGTCACTTTCAATGTGACCAGGGCCTAGTCCACCCTTCAGAGCAATTTTTAAACTCTTTTTATGTAATAGCCATCAGAGCCATCATCATATTACCCTTGATGTCCTGAATGTTATAAAAATGTCTTTCTTGGGGAAGCCAGGATGGCTCAGTGGGTTAAGCGCTCACTTTTCAGACCCGAGGACAGAGGATCGAATCCTGGCCCCGGCCCGTGCGGAACCATGTGCTGAACTGGGAGCTCCCCCAGTTCAGTTCTGTCTCTGTCTCTGTATCTCTCTCTCTCTCTCTCTGTCTCTCTCTCTCTCTCTCTCTCTCTCTCTCGCTCTCTCTCTCTCTCTCTGTCGAAAAACAATTTAAAAAAATGTCTTTCTTCCAATATTTCCTTTATCTTCACGTAAAGAAAGAAGTTATTGAAGGCCAGATCAGATGAGTAGGGAGTGTGTTCCTAGATGGTGATTTGTTTGCTAACTGAACTCCATGACAGACAGTGCTCTGTGAGCTGGTACACTGTCATGATGCAAGAGCCATGAGTTTTTGGTGAAAAGTTCAAGTTCTTTTGCCTAATTTTTTCATGAAGCCTCTTCAGCACTTCCAAATAGTCAACTTGGAGAATTGGCTAACTTCCTTTGTGCACTCTGATGCTTTGTTTCAGGGTCGTATTGGTATACCCACTTTTCATCACCAGTGACAACACAGCCGAAAACATTGTCTTGTCTCTCCAAGGTCTTGGCAAATTTTGATTTGTTTTTGTTCTTGTTCATTGATGAGCTCCATCAGTACCATCTGTGCATAGACCTGCCTCATGCCAAAATTTTCAGTTAAGATTTTTCTGTTTTACTATCAATGTTGACTTGGTCTGCTATGCTTCTCATAGTCAGTCGATAATTTTGACACAGAATTCAACAAATTCTTGATATGTTTTCATCAGTTCTGCTTGTTACTGGCCTCCCTGGCCTCTCCTCACCAGTGACACTTTCCTCTCAGAAAAACGTTTAATCAATTTGTACACTGCTGTTTTCTTCCTGGCATTATCCCCATAAACTTAGACTAACATGTCACTGATTTCACTTCTACTCTTGCCAAGTTTAACAAAAAAAATTCATGCTTGTTCTTTGCTCTAATTCAAACTCTGACCTTTCCATGACAGCACAGAATAACACACAACAACGCTAATGAACTCCACTCAGTAAAACACCCCCACAGGTTGACAGAAACACAGCTGTGAGACACTAATATGCCAAGGTTATAAAACCTTACCGAGTTGTTTGCACAGCGCTGCCAATGTCAATGCACAGTGGTAAGTCAGTTCACAAACTTAATTGTCAGTCTTTGTATACTGTATCTCACCATAAAATTGTGTGTACTAGTACTCCCACCTCTGAAAGGGTATACGTCCAGGAAGGATACTATGCCCTGGTAATTCAATGGTGAATGAAATAAGGTATTGCCTGTGTACGCATGAAGTTTATAGTTTAGTGGGACATGCTGTCAAGTAATTAGTGAAAGAAAAACTAAACAAAATTGAAGGTAAACTCATAACCCTGATGACTTGCCTTAAATTCATGACTTCTCTCTTGAAGTGGTCTCTTGTGCTGCCCGGCAATCATACCACACACCTTTCAGATGACTATCTGATACTTCTTTCCTTCTCTTTCTGACTCCCTTTCACTCACCTTTAGCTGAAGACCTTGCTTCCCTTTTTCACCTTTTCACTCTGACACTGCTCAACTATGTAGAAACTTGAAAAGTCTAGTGATTGCGTATTTGGGAGAGGACATGGAGAGAAAAGTAACTAGTACAGCACACTGGAAAAAAAAGGAGCCTGAACCCATCCCAATGAGTATAGGTAGAAGCTTTAAATTGGTAAATATTGGGACTTATGTAATTATTAGAGTAGAGTAAAATCTAAGTTACTCCAATTTGGGGCTGTGTCATCTAAGGGTTGCCTAAAAAGTTATGGGAACCTGTCTGATATTTTAGTCATGTAGAGGGAGAGAAAATTGATGGAATATATTTCCTGGGGAGGCTGAGAAAGAATAAACTTAGTTCCTATTTTAGCTTCATTGAGCTTCCTCAATAATTCTGTTATAATGCCATGAGCAATGATATGCATAATAATAGTTTAATGCTGAGCAGAATAATTATAATATTGTTGTACTTATGATGAGAAAAAAATTATCCAGCCCATTCTGAATCTAAGAAATATTCTCCTTAGCATTCAGAAAAATCATTGTATGACCATAATCCTAAAACTGACATTCTGTCTATTTCTAATTTCCATTTCTCTCAGTGAATACTTTCAATCCTTTATTAGACTAACCTTCTCTAAATTGTTTTCAAAAACAGTGTCTCAGTTAAAGGAGAACGCTTGATGCACAGTAATGAATCTCAGACTTTTAGAGTGTAAAATGTTCTTACTGAAGTCAAGAACCTGTTGAACTGTCACTTTGAAGTATCTGCCTATATGAAGCAAGTTGTCTTTAAGAAAAAAAAAAAGACCTAACTTACTAATCTATCTCTGAGGTTATACCCTTGTATTGTTATTTATTATAAAATCAATTTACTTTGATTCAATAATGCATTTGTTGTTTACATTAGCCAGATTAAATGTCATCGCTCAAAATTGCTAAGACAGAATTTTTAGCACTTTCCATGGTAGAATATTTTTTAATGCGTGATCTTTTCTAAGCACATTATCTTTTATTAGTATAACAGCAATAAGCACTAACACTTATTGAGTAATTTCTGTGACAGACAGACAAGTACTTTAAATGTATTGCCACATTTAATCCTTATAACAATGGAGTAGGTACTACTATTTTACTCACTTTACAGATAAGAAAATAGGGATTTGTAGGAATACAGAAATTGGTCCACAGATGCATAACTATTTATTGCTTGAACTGAGATACTAATCAAGTCCTATCTCATTCTATATATTATCTTAGCCACTAAAAATTAGTTACTTACCACTCTAAGTGGACAGGAAAGTACTCTTCTTAAGAGTCTGCTTCAACTGTCTTAATTCCTATGATTGATTGATTTAAGGTATGGGTAACATAGAAATTTGAAATAGGGGAAGCTGGGATGGCTCAGGGAGTTAAGCGCTCGATTTGCAGCCCCAGGGACCAAGGACCAAATCTGCTCCTGGCCCATATGCTGAACTGGGATGTGCTTCCCATGTGGGAGGCCCCCAGCTCAGTTCCTGCCCTGCATGGCCCCCTGCCCCCATGTGTGGAATGAAACCATGTTGAAAACTGATGACATACAACTATGTAGACTGCTCTGGGCCCTCCCACTTCTCTCTGTGTATCTCTGTTTGTGTCTCTGTCTATCAAAAACAATAGAAATATAAATAAATCTTAGAAATTTGAAATAAGTTTTAAAATCTGAAATATTTTTAAATAACACAAGAGGCAACTATATTTAATTAATAAAACAAAATTATTCAATATAAACAAGTTACTTCAATTACCATTTCAGTAGCCAATGACTTCTCCTTCCAACCTGACTTTGTAAGAAATATCCCTAATATCTCAGTGGACAGATGTAACAGAGTAGTTCCCCTGCTGGTTATCCTTTAATAAAAATGAGTCAGGGAAGCTGGGATGGCTCAATGGGTTAAGCGCTCGCTTTGCAGCCCTGGAGACCGAGGATTGAATCCCAGCTCTGGCCCAGGTGGACCCACATGCTGAGCTGGAGTGTGCCCCCAGTTCAGTTCTTGCCGGGGACTGTGTGGGAGGCTCCTGGCCTGGTCCCTGTCCTGCGCAGCCCTGTGCCCACCTAAGGAGTGGAACTATATGGAAGGTTAATGCTGTCAACTATAGAGACTGCTTTGGGCTCTCCCCCTTCTCTCTGTCTCTCTCTCTCTCTCTGTCAAAAAACAATAAAAAAAAATTTTTTTAAATAAAAATGAGTTCACTCTCTCTTCTGTATTTCAATAGATATTCACTTCTATCTTTGCCTCTACCATCTAAGTCCTTGGAATTCTTCACCATAGCCTGCACATTTGGCCAGGCTGAATGAAAAGAACGTGGAGGATTAAACTAGAAGAGAACAGGCATTGGCCTCCATCACTTCTGTATACAATGTAATGGCCAAAACTCGGTTCTAAGATCACAGTTATCTACAAGGTAGTATGGGTAACTCAGTTTCGGCAGTGAGGCTGCAGAAGGACCACGTATATTGCTCAATATCTAACTAGTAATTATCTACCACGACTTTATAGACTTTAAGGTATAGCGACAGACAAATTCAAGAAGTAATCAGGAAAAAAACCACATTTTCAGGTTTTCATGTGTTTGCTATAACCATTGGGATTATTTTTCCTGAATATGTGTATACTTAACATGTTTTCTCTTAGCTCTGAATTTGTAGAGATTGTAATTCACACTGCCAATAGTTTGACTGCCAGTTATTTGATAATAATCAAATAATATTTTATAAACTTAGTTTGTATTTTATTCCTTAAAATATACAACTTTCCATGTTTTATTCTTACATATATCTTCAGTATCTGACAGAATTTTTTTTTTTAATATTGTAAGAGGTTGAGGTATAAAATTAAAGTAGAATTTTATGCCTGATGGATTACTAATTAGGTGTTAAGTAGATTCTAATTTGTGATATATTTTTAAATTGAATAATGTTTAGTATATCAACTTTATAATATAATTTAATTTAGATTTGACAGTAATTTATAAACTTTAATTAACATTAAATACACACATATATGTATTGTTCTATAACTGAGTTAATAAACTAGATGTCAAGAATCAAATTTTTTAACATTGCTCGAAGGCATATTTTTTTTAATTGTATATTCTGAACACTTTTCTATCATACCTGATTTTTAATATGAATTGCTAGCAAAAAACATTACTTAGTATTTAAAGACAGCCAATGTAAATACATTTGCTGCTTTCTTTGTTTTTTCATTCCCACTTTAATTCTTTACTTTTTTCTCATGGATTATTTATCCTGGGGTCTTGATATGTTGTTGATAAAATTAATCTACTATTCTTTTCTCAATGGATCATTACCATGAGACTTCATAACATTTTTCATTTGTTCTTCTTTGAAATTTGCGTTATTTTCACTTTTTTAGTTGAGACTCTATAACTTGCAACATCTCAAGTGCATAGTATACCAAATTCTGTATGAGGAAATGTAACCTTTTTTACCCTGTGAAAAATCTCCAAAACTCTTTGATTTCATGTAATAGTACTTTTCCCCTTACAGCCTTGATGTAAAAATTCGTGTTACTAATGATAGTTTAGTTATAGTTGTAGCTTTGGAAACTTGACTCTAGTGTTAAAAATTCCGCATTCCAGATATTTTTCCATTAATCCTATTAGCGGAAATTTAAAATATCTGCAGCAAAAAGAATAAAATTGGGAAAAATACTACCATGGTCTGCACAGAACATCATAGACACATACTGTTTTTTGCTAAATTAATAAATAAAGAATGAGGAGGAGTCACTTTATGAATCTTTTTTTTATTGCCACAATGTGTTCAGACAACAAGGTCAATGGTCCAAAATGTCAGTATTCAGAAGATGATGTCTATAACCCTTATATAGTCACTTAAGGCCAATTTCTTCTTTATGGCTGCATTATATACGCCATGATATTGACAGTATTAGCCCACATTTCAGCTTTTATGGGTAAGGCTGTGCTTAACTATGAGAAACTAAATACTTAAAATGTATAAGAATTTTTTAAGTCGTTTAAAATTTTTGAAGTTGCACTATAATAATTGAATGTGATTGGCAAAATATACATCTCTGTAACTATTTAGATTAAATTTTTGAAACTAAAATTAAAACAAAGATTTTCACTGGATTTGCAGAAGTAAAGGTATTATTAGAGAGTGAGGGAACTTTCAGCATCTATTGAAGCTTGCTGACATGCTGGTTTGTATGTTTCTCCTGTGATTGCTTATGTCACAGGTATGCTTCTTCAAATGAGAGATTGTGGATTTGTTCTGTTTAATAGTTTCCAAAGCAATTGGTAGGTGTGACCCTCCAGAGAATTATAAGGGATTTGATTTTTGATGCCTAAGTACTATTGAGAAAGTCCAGGTATTGAAAGAATGTATGAGGAAATCTATATGGGAGATCAATTCCACAAGTACTTTGTAAAAGCATCGGACAAAAGTCTTACTTGACACAGAATATAGAAGTGCTATGCCAAAAATTTGTCAACACACTTGATCTTGCAGACAAAAATATAGATTTGAACTTACAGAGTGTGATGTGTTGTCAAAGCACTGATAAGTCCTCAATTGAGTTCAACAGTAAATTCAATAGGCTCATAAAACCCACCACTGATGTGAATCCTGAACATGAATAAACAGTTCATCCACAGTTCTGCTAAGATATAAATTTGGATTATGACATGGGTAATAAATTAGTATATGCACTATTCAGTAAAGGATTATAAACTGTTAGCCAATTGCTTGTGAATACTCTCCTTCATAAACCATTACATAATCCAAGCAGACAGCTCTGTGTCAGTCTAAAGGGATGCATTTAGGGTATAACAGGTGTGCCTGGGAAGACCCTGTGAGATCATTAGTGGTGGCAGCAATATCTAGGTTGTAAGGATATACCATTTATCAATTGTCAGTTTTCTGCAAAGAATATGGATACACCTGGCAATTATCCAAACATACAGGAGAGCAGCTCTGTACAGCTGACTGCAATGTGGTGTGGGTCAGGCAGAAGATATTTAGGTTAATCAAATTTTATGGTTAATAGATACATTGCATGTATGGACAATTTTTAAGGAATTAAAATACAACAAAATCCAATTTATGCAAAACATATTCTAACAATGGATTAATAGCTGATAATTTCAAACGAATGTTGGGAACTTACAAAACCTCAGAGACTCATATAATTCTGAATCTTGTTTATTGTGTCACTATAAAATGGTGTGCTGGATACTAGAGCTTTCTGGTGAATGACACACTGAACCATCAAACCTCTGTTAACTGTCTACCATTGATATTTCAGAGAGTGGAAGTGAAGGCTCACTTTAAGGATATGATTAGCTTTTCAGCTGAAAGAAATAATCAACAATACTAATTAAGTATGGGTAAGCATGTGCTTCCTATAGAGTAATTGGAGTACTTTTTCACTAATGATGGTCAACAAGGATTTAAATTTATTTTCTGACTCTTTATGATAATCTACTACTTATTCAATGATATAATTCTGAGAGGAGGGGGGTGGGGGAGAATGTTTATTTAAATAGCCCAGTAAAGAAAGTATGCATATAGCAGCCCCAAATGACAAATTGGTCTAATCTGATTTCTGACATTTTAAATTGTGACTTGTATTTTTATATGAGATTTTACACAGGTGACAGAGCAAAATAATGATTCAAAGTGTTTCTACAGTTAAAAAACCTATATTCAGGGGAAGCCAGGATGGCTCAGCGGGTTAAGTGCTCACTTTGTAGCCCTGGGTACCGAGGATCAAATCCCAGTCCTGACCTGTGAGGACCCATATGTTGAACTGGAGAGTGCCCCCGGTTCAGTTCTCACTGGGGTGAGACCCAGTTCCTGCCCTGTGCAGCCCCGCCCACCTGTGGAATCAAACTGTGTGGAAAAACCGATGATGTGCAACTATGGAGACTATTCTGGGCCCTCCCCCTTCTCTCTGTCTCTGTATCTCTCTCTCTCTCTCTCTGTCAAAAACAATAAAAATAAATTTTTTAAAAAGGAAAACCTATATTCAAAATCCAGCTCTAGCAATTACTATTTTCATGACATATGAATTTTATAATTAAAACTCTTTCAGTTTCTGTTTCCTTATTCAAAAAATTGTGATAATAATCATTTTTTTTATTAGTGTAAAGATTAAGTGAGTTAATACCATATAAAATATTTAGAATAGTGTCTGGCATATACTAAGTGTTCAGCAAATGATAGTTGTTATTAATGTATTTAGCATTCTGCCTGACATGATATTGATTTCTAAGTGGCAGCTTCATGCCCACACCAATCTGTTTCATGTCTCAGTGCATTTGCATCTACTGTTTCTTCTATCGGGAGTCTCTATTCAACAGTCTACTAACCAAACCTTTATCACATCTTCAAGATGCAACTTTGTCAACTTTTGTTTAAATTAACTCTAATCCACACAGTGTTACTCATTGTCTCCTCTATGCCTACGTTCTGCCTCATAGAATCCTCTATTATTTTTAAAGTAAGTTTGTATTTGAAATATTTACTTACATACCCATTTCTCTCACTGGACAATGATCTTCTTATGGACAGTGAACCTAGTATCACAATTAGGAGGCATTAATAACACATGCCTCCTTGCTGGCTGAAGAAGGAAGGGACAAGTGTTATGCCCCCTAATTTAATTACCTTCAAGATTTTGAATCTTAAAACTTGAATATGATTTTTAAATCTTGTGGTTCTCATTTGTAAGGATAATAATATATCTTACTCTTTTTTAATGGGTATTGGATTGTTGTTCGCTTTGCTTTATTTTTAGTTGTGAAGTTATATACACACATAAGGGAAACTCAAGCACTGTGGAAAGATAATCAGTGACAATGACTGCTTCTTCATCCATGGACTGGCCTCCAATTCCTCCTTCCCAGACATATGCTCTCCATATTCAGACTTGTATGTGTGAGTGTGTGTGTATCTGCCATACACACCTTTTTATGCAGATGAGGACATAGAGGACGTATGTTTTACCTTTTTTGATTTAACATGTAAGTTAGAACTGTTCCATACCGACAGTACAATAGATTTCCCTTATGTTATTAACATCTGTATAATATTCTATTGTAAGAGGAGGATCCATTCCACAGAGTGAAGTTCCTCTGATGGCCCAAGGGGAAGGCCAGGCCTTTTCCACACTGACTACATAGCTCAGGAGCACCCACAGAGGGGTTGGTTCTTTTTCTACTCAGATCACAGGGAAAAGAAAACAGGATAAGAGGGCAGTCCTCAGAGGTTAAGTATAAACAGAAATATGAGAAGAACGATTATAACTTCTCATAAGATAATAATTTTTATCCCTTAATAAGAAAATTCAAGAAATGTGTTTTTATGCAATTGGTAAATACATATTTCAAGGAGAGGTTTAGCTATATGCTGAATGAACCCGAACTTTCTTGAATGTGAGGTTAAAACAGAAATTGGAGTGGCTATAGCATTTTTTGCATGAGTTGTTAGATTTTTTTTTTCTGATCACAAAATTTGAACACATAAAAAGCAAAAGCCAAAAACTATATTAAAGATAATTAATACTGTCACCACCAGCAGGGATAATAATCATTATATTATAAATTACTACTTTAATTTGTAGAACATCATAAACACTCTCTATGGAAGTAGAGTTAAGTAAATTTTTTGTCTTGGAAATGTTCTGTAATTCACTTAGGTATTTTCTACATAACAAATGTGTAAAACTTACTATTGTAGGTTTTATTTCTAATTTGTGTTGTTATTAATTTCACTAATAGTATGGAAAATGTATTTGCTATTTTTTTGTTGATTGAGTACTTTACATTGTGTATATACTAACATTTGTCTATCATATATTTAAAATATTTTCCCAAGTTTTATGTTACTTAATTCATTTCTCTGCTTTGATTTTACAAAATATTTAAATTTCTCTGTAATCAAATATAGAAACCATATATTATAAGGTTTTTTACTTTGTTTTTATCTTAAAATGTTTGCCTACAGTCTTGAAGTTATATATGCGTATAGTCAGATAAACACTAACTTATTTTTTTTTATTGTTTTTGACAGAGAGAGACAGAGAGATACAGAGACAGAGAGAGAACTGAACTGGGGGGACTCCCCAGTTCAGCATTTGGGTCCACATGGGCTCGGGCCGGGATTCAATTCCCGGTCCCCAGCACTGCAAAGTGAGCACTTAACCCACTGAGCCATCCCGGCTTCCCCTTATTTTTTTAAAGATATATTTTATTGTTTTTGACTAAGACAGAGAGATAGAGACAGAGAGACAGAGAGAAGGGGGAGGCCCTGGAGTAGTCTCCATGGTTGTATGTCATCAGTTTTTGACGTAGTTTCGTTCTACACAGGTGGGCTGGGTCCACACAGGGTAGGAACTGGGCTGGGGGCCTCTTGCACAGGAGACAATTCTACTTGAGACAGGGGCCAAACCAGGTGGGGGAGGGCAAGAAACAAACTGGGGGCCTCCCTTATGGAAAGCACACCCCAGTTCAGCATATGGGTCTGCACAGGCCAGGGCTTGGATTTGATACTCAGTCCCCAGGTCTTCAAAGCAAGCGCTCTATCCACTGGAATACTGGCATCCCCTGTTTTATTGTTTTTGACAGAGACAAAGAGAGACAGAGAGAAGGAGGAGGACCCAGAGCAGTCTCCATAGTTGTATGTCATCAGTTTTTGACATGGTTTTGTTCCACACAGGTGGGTGGGGGCCTCGGGGGGTGAGAACCGAACTGGGGGTCTCCCACATGGGAAGCACACCCCAGTTAAGCATGTGGGTTTGCACGAGCCAGGGCCAGGACTCAATCTTTGTTCTCCAAGGCTGCAAAGCAAGCGTTCAACCTGCAAAGCCATTCCAACTTCCCTTAATTTTTTTAAATTTTATTTTCTCATTCATCTTATCTAATTTAATGCATTATCAAGGAAATAGAATACACTGATATAGCAATCTGGTATAGCAATGAGCACCCAAAATATCATTACTCAAAAGTGATAGAAATTAATTCTTTCATAATATTCAAGATCTAGACCTGTGTCTAAACAAGTGTGCAATTTGGTGTAGTCTGTCTTCCACTGACCTGTGTACTTTCCATCATGTTGCTCCTTCATTTCAATATTTTTCCCCTCACCTACATAATCAAAGCTGGCTGACCAGTAACACAGCCACTTTCCTATCTATGGGAAGGAGAGAGGGAAAAAAAGAACGAATTGCTGCTTCTTTTTCTTTTTTTAACACAGTCATCCTGAAGTTACACACAATACCTTTGTTCCTATTATTTAGGATGGGGCTTATTTGCTAGGGCTGCCATAACAAAGTACCACAGACTGGTGGCTTCAACAACAGAAATGTACTGTCTCTCGGATTTGGCAGCTAGAAATTTGAGATCAAGGTGGTAGTGGGGTTGGTTCCTTTGAGGGATGTAGGAATAATAACCTGTCCCAAGCCTCTCCTCTGACTTCTGATGGCATGCTGGCAATGATTGGCATTCGCTAGCTCATAGAAACATCACCTTGGTCTCTATTCTCATGTCTATGTGGTGTGCTTCCTGTATATATTACCTTTGTGCTCAAATTTCCCATTTTTATATGAACACCAGTCATATGGGATTAGAGGCCACCCAAATGACCTACATTTACAAAATTAATTATATGTTCACTTCCCCTACTTCCAATTAGTGTCACATTTTGAGGTAAAGATAATCTTTACCTCTTTACCTTGGCCAAGGGAAGGTTCGGGGTACATAGAACTTGGAGCTAATTATTAGTCTCATCAATCTTGAACTTATTTTATCCTAACATTTGAGATAGAGATATAAATTTATTTTTATTCAATGCTTAAAACCACTTTCCCCATATCACTTAATAACCCCAAATTTTCTCACTATTTGAAATATCAACTTATATTCAAAATAAGATCAAAGCTCTTAAATACCATGTGATATATTTCATGTTTATTATTCGCAACTATAAAATGCAACCAATGGTACAGTATAATGATTATAGTTAACAGTACTATATTATATTTGTAAGTTGCTAAGGGAATAAATTTAAAATTTTTTCATCACAAGAAAAAAATTATAACTATTTGAGGTGATAGATATTAACTAAATGTATGGTGGTAAACATTTCACAACACACACATATAGCAAATTATTATATTGTACACCTAAAACTAGTGCAATGTCATGTATCAATTATAGCACAATAAAACTGAAAAAATATGAAGCAGCAATATCTATTTACTTTCTGTAATTTCTGTTCTTTCTTTTTCTTTTTTTTATTGTTTTTGACAGAGAGAGAGAGAGAGAGAGATACAGAGACAGAGAGAGAACTGAACTGGGGGAGCTCCCCAGTTCAGCATATGGGTCCGCAAGGACTGGGGCCAGGATTCTATCCTTGGTCCCCGGCACTGCAAAGTGAGCACTTAACCCACTGAGCCATCCCGGCTTCCCCATTTCTGTTCTTTCTTAATGATATTTTCTACTACTCATAGAACCACATAATTTTTGTATATTATAACTTTATAATATAGTGAAAACATTTAAAATAGTTCAGAATGGACTAAATTATTTATTATAATATAAATAACACATGTTTAAGGCTTACCAAACTCACAACTAACTTACAAAGTAGGCACCACTTTTCCCCTATTTAAGGAATGAGGATAATGAGGCAAGAGAGGTTGAGTGACTTGCTTAAAGTCATAGACCTAAAAACAAATAACAGCATGGATTGAAACTCAAGTGCATCTAAATTCAGGACCATGATTAGAAACACCATGTGATGTATCTCATGTCTAGTGTGCTCACGTATAAAATGAGACCAACAATATCTATTTACAAGTTTTTCATTAAGCAATGTATATATAAATATCACCCAGTATGTTGCATGAATAGGAACCTCAATATAAACATCATTCTTTTCTACTATGTCCTTCTTGCTGATCAGACCAGTCTGTGGTATGAAAGCATAGAATGTTAATGAAAGAGTTCAATAGGTAAATCCAGTCAATCACTATTTCTAACCTCACATAATTTGCAAAATATTTTTCTCTGCTTAATGAAGGCACCCATTTACATAAGCCAGAGTTTCCCGCTGTGCAAGTCATCAGCATTAGGCAGATTCACCTTTAAAGTATTAATGAATCTCCACTTTCCCCTCTGTAATAGCTCAGTGGGCAGCTTTGTGGCTTTTTGATCAAACTGTTCTCTCATTGAAGGAGCTATCAGTGGAATTTATCAGTAAGTCTAGTCCAGCACTGTATCCTATTATCCAAGGACCTCCAAATCCTCAGATGTCACCACAAATGTGGATATAAAGTTAATGTTTCAGCTTGATTATTTATTTGTGAATGTGTCACTTTATAACAAGAGAGTGAACAGCCTGTTTTTACTTTATTCACATTATAGCACTTTTTCTAAAGTGGGGTTTTGTTATTAGTCAAATGATTTCCTAACTTGCAAACTGCTGTTTCTTCCTGAAACTGACCCATGATCTTAACTAGGGGGCCAACCACAGAATAGGAAGCTGGGGGTATCTAACACTCATTCTATTTTCTCCGTTAGTTCAGAGCATTATGCATAATTTCAATCAACTATTATTTATTAAAGTTCCATGTACATATTTCAACTCAGGCATTATAAAAAGAAACATGTTTAGAGAATACATTTTACTGAATGTTCACTATATGGCAAGTATTATGCCTAGAGAAGTTCAAAAATTCTGTAGTTGAGAGTGTCGCATAGTAGGAGACCACAAAATGCTTGCTGAAGCAGTTAATTTAAAATGAGAAAAAAATCAATCACACACTGTTTTAAATCAAAGAGACAGGGATGAAAATTATAGGTTACTACAAGCCAAACAGCATTTCCAAACTTTTCTATAGCACACTAGCTTTTTTCCAAGATGTTTATTGATGTTTGGCAAATAAAAATATGTTGTATTGAAATGACTTGGGGAAATAATAGCTAAAAACATATGAAAGGGTTTTCTTTTTACAATATTTTTTTTTTAGAATAGTAATATATTATGCAGTATTTCCCTGAAATGATTAAACAGGGCAAGTGTTTTCTCCAGAACATCTACTAATATGTGACATAACTAGTCTTCCTCAAAACAGTGTTAGGGAAATCCTGACATGAGGAATGCAGGAGAAATTTTGGGAAAATCAAGTGTACATTTGCCAATGAACCTAATGTCCTCTAAATACGTGATAGAAAAAAAGTTATTTTTCTATTACTAAATTGACTTCTATTCCACTTGGTTCAGAAGATTTTTATTAAGCCAATTCCAAGTAAACTAAATTTCAGGTTATAATACCATCAGATTGAATTTTCCTCTTCTTCACCCTTCCCTAAATGGCATCAAAGTGCTGATGAGCTTACATAGGACCTTTGCATTGGGATCGAACATCTGGTTCTCATCTGGTAACTGTCCACACAGCTTCCAGCTGTGGTTTACACAGTCTCATCTGGTTCTCAGTTGTTGTTAGTCTTCTCTGAAATGTCTGCCTTTACATCTGACTCTCCAACCACATGTCCACACCACATCCACTACAACGTCACCTCCTCTTGACTAAAAGACCTCTTCATGTCAGCCAGCTCTCATTTAGCTAATCTTTGGGCCTTTCTCAAAACCATGGAAAAATTAGATTGCCCCACCATACTATTCTTTGTTCATGGGAAATTTCATCTGGCTGCCTAAAGTCATCACAGGCCCTAAAATTGTAACTATGTCAGCTGATACAAGGAAATGCCTGTAAAGAAGATGTCTCCCAAGGCTCCAAATAGAAAGTCTCCATTCCAGCGTCCTCAAATATACTTGGGCAGTGAGTAAGCCATTCTACTCTCTGAAAGGAACACTGTATGTTGGGGCGTCATGGGGATTGGGATGTGAAGAATTGTTACAGAGGATTGCACTTTAGACACCATACTCTGATCAGTAAGAATAACCACACATTCAGTTATTTTTAACTGAGGTCCTATGAGATCCGATGGGCAGAGAGAGCTGTGTCTAGAAGTCTTTGCTTCATCACCTTTAAAAATCAGTGTGCTATGAGCTCTGTGCTCTTAGTACATTCTAACATTTTAATTTACAGTTTATAAAACAACTTTTCAAATTTAAATTTTAATGTATTCTGTTAGGTATCTCCTACAAATGCAGAAACTACATCTTGACTTAGATACTTTTAGCAAAAAGAAGGAGCCTGATTTAACACTTATACAAGTTATTTAATCACCATGTTAGACAGACATCGTCAAATAGAGAACCTTGTAAATAAGCCATACAGGTTTCCCGAAATAATGAAAAGATTTTAAAATGAAAATTCTGACCTTAGTGCAAAACAAATAACAAGACAACAAGACATCCTATATTTCTCGTACTGTACCTCTTTGGGTACGGTTGATAATAAAGCAGGAAAGTCACTGTGCATCTTCATGAACTAGAAGTTAATCACAGCCCATAGATAAAATAAAACTAATATGTTCTGGGTGTGTGTTATATGCCAGACAGTTCCACATCTAATAGTAAATTTAGCTAGGTACGAATAATATTTATTTAACAGATAAGGAAACTGAGAATCATAAAGATGAAATAACCTGTCCAGGGTCATAAAACTCTAAGGTGGTGAAGCTTTTAACTACATCTGTCAACAAAGCCTATGACACCTTCAGCCAGCTTCCTTTTCAGAGACATGTATTCTCTGAGAGCTGGAAAGGCTCGCGCGCGCGCACGCACACCCACACGCGCGCGCGCACACACACACACACACCAGAAACTAAAAATTGTATTGCAGTTCTTAACATTTGAACAAAGAAATTATCAAACATCTGTAGTCTTTCTCATCCATCCCTTTTTGCAGTTGGTAAGTTTCAAAGCATATGTTTTTCCCCCATGAAGGGGTTAAGCATGGTCATTTGTGTGCCTACTGCTGGTTTCACTTATGTCAACTCTGTCTCTGAGCATACTCATGCCTCTCGTCATTTCAGAGCCAGTGTGGCACTCCCCAGCCCCACCCAACTCCTCAGGGAATTCTAGCACTTAAGGACTTTTCCTCCCCACTGAATCTTTTATTTTCTGACCTATTTCTCAAGCAATAGAGCCCTCACAGAAAATCTCATACCTTATTCAATTGTTTGGAACAGCTGACTTAATAATGTTCCCCTTGGAAATCAGACCCCACATTTCTGCTCCTTTCTAAGCTATCACAGACCGTAGCATTCACAAGAGCAGGCTCTGTCCCCTCTGATAGGAACAACGTGTCTTCGTGATGCTAAGCCATCTGTACAGCTGTAGTACCTTTGGAGGATAAGAAGAATGAGATAAGAGCTCCTCAAGGGCAGTGATTGTGTTTCTTCCATTCCTTGATGTATTCAAGAGCCTGGAACAGTGCCTGGAACATATTTGTTCAACACTTAAATGTATTTGTTAAATGCAGTAATAGAAGAGAGAAAAGAAATACAAGTGAGTTTTCCCAGCTGCCCAGCTCTTTCGCATTTTGCTTTCTCATCTTCCAAAGTGAGAACATGGTGTGAGAATAGTTCACCAAGTCCTTGTTTAAGAGTTTTGTTGAGTTTCAGTTTGGCCATTGTGAATGTGGGAATTGAAACTATCATTCACTATCCATATTCTAAGTTCTATTGCTACTACTCTGTAACTTGTCAAATTGTTTGTGTTTTAGTGTGTACATTTTTATTTCCATGGGTGAATGGAATAGGATATCAGGGTTTTAGAATCTCTGTGATGGTAAGACTTGGCCTGCTCACTAACTCACTTATCCAGCTGTGGTGAATTACCTTTTTCCCACTGGATTTCTCTATCCTACATACGTACTAGAATTTACTGGAGTTTTCACTGATGAATACATGACCTGTTAAGTCTCTAAAAGGTGTGCTAGCCCTATAAAAGTTTTTCATGCCTGAAAGAGTAGATCTTTTGATATTTTCTATGTTTTGGACTTTAGCCAGCCAATCACATTACTTCAGGTCTCAGGATAGTTTCTCATCCTGCCACTAGATGTCAGGAACAATAAGAGTCAGTTTGCCTCTACACTTCTCCATAAAGCAGCATGTTCCAGAACTATGTGTTTTAGTCTTTCTCAGAACTGATATCCATTTATTCAGTAAATACTTATTTAGCACCTACGCTGTGTCAGCTACAGTTTTAGGCATTCAGGATAAAGCAGGATATATAGTCAATGGCAGACCTCAATAAGAGAGACATCTTGGGATTAGGTGGTGCATGCAGATAAGAAAGGGTAAGAAAACTGAAAGAGTTAAGAAAAAAATCAGAAGGAAGCTTCTGGTAGGCAGTAGTAGGTAAAGCAGAGAAGAGTTGCAAAGTCCCTAAACAGATGCCAAAAGTGACAGTGTGAGTTGGGGATCCTCCCTGAAGCAGACACCCAAGACAAGGTCTGCAGGAGATTCGCTGGGGGAGGAGCAGGGTCAACACATGTGAAGGAAAAAGGAGACAGAGCCACAGAAGGTGAACTGAGGTTCTGCCCCTGTGAAGTAGACAGGAGGCAGGACTAGTGAGTGAGAAGTGCTTCACATTACAGAGCACGTCCGATGGCCAGAATGATAGATGACCTCAGCCAAAGATGTTCAGCTGGAGAGTGCTGTGACTTTTAGGCGTGGTCTTACATTAGAACCCTGCTGTGCTGGAAGAGTGTCCTGAGACTCATGGGCTCCTGCACCAGAGAAATAGTGACTTCGGAGAGAGGCAAGACGGTCCCAGTCAGTTAGGTTCACCACAGTGGGATATCTGGGAGTGGTTACTTTTCATTGTGGCCTCAGAATTCAAAAAAACTAGGGGAAAGGATGCAGAAAGGAAAGGGACTGAAGAGGAACTGTGTCTATAACCCGGGTAAAGCAGTACTGAGTCAGTGAACAGCACATAGTAAGCATTCATTAAATGCTATTAAATTTTTACATTATTTAACTTTTTGGAAAAATGTTATTATCGATCCTCTGTGAATGCAACTCTATATCCATGAATAGTAATTAAAATAATAAAATGAACTACTAATCTTTTCTCTGTAATGTTTATTGTTATTAGACATACCTTACAAGGTATTTTGTTCCATTCTTTACATCATGTGAGATTTTTACTAGATTGATGACATTACAGACATGCCAATAATACTAGTTTCTTACTATACTTACTATAGTTATCCTTTTCTTTTGAGAAAAAGAGAGAATATATATATTCTCGCGATATAAGTCTTTATAGTACATATTGACTCAAATAAGAAACAGACACTTTTATGGCCTTAATAGTTTATCTTATAATATTTTATCCTCAGATTCTGTAAGAGCTCACAAATCATAGACAAACCATCATTTGGATAAACTATGAAACATAACAAGTTTATACTCAGAAACTTCTTTCAGGTTTAGAGATTTGGTTTCGCAATTTCTAAAGTTTGAATGCTTGAGTAAAACTTACCTAAAAACCGAAGTACTCAACACATGGGCTGGGAGTCCCATGAGAAGTAACCCCTGAAGATTACCAGTATTGCTACAGTGGCTCAGGGAGAAAATCCCAAAAGGATGTGATTTTTGTTTTTAATGTATTGCTATTGTTTTTCTTTTGGGGAATATATTGAAAATAAGAAGGTATATAAAATACAGTAAAAGTTTGCAGAGCAAAGCATGTCTGTATTCAGTTGGAAAAGAAAAAAATATTGTCAAAATTTGAATCCCTTACCACTCTAATAGAAGCAATATGCTTCTTAAATATTTTTTATTAAAGAAGTAGGAATTGTTCTCTTACTTTATATAGCCAGATGACTAATCGTTACTGTTTTATTCTAGGAGAAAATTATGTGCTAATAATGACATAGCACTGTAAATTCTTGCTAATTAGGATATGAGTTGGTGAAAGCATGAAATATAAACAAGAAACATTTAAAGGTAGTGAACTGAAGCTAATTATGTGTCACCTGGCAGAGATCTCTCTCTCTCTCTCTCTCTCTCTCTCTGTCTGTCTCTAACTCTCCTTTATGACATAAAGAACAAAGGAAGTACTGCCAAAATTTGAACCAACAACAGACTCAGATTATGCTAGTAATACTTCAGTTTGAAAAAGATACATGTTTAGTGCTTTAAAATTGTTGTTCTTTGAAAGTAGACAAGCAATAACATTTACTCTTATTTGCTCCTTTGCTTGCTGAGCAAGCCCCTTTCCTGGTACAAGTATATTCTTCAGAATGAACCTGTCCCAAATATCTCAAATTTTACAAATCGGTGTAATTCAAAGAAATGTCCTCTCAGAAGCAGGAAAAAAAATCTTTCAAGATAGCATATGGGTATAGTTTGCACACTGAGAAACTCAGAGGTGTGTTCATAAATCCTACAGAAATTGAGGACTCAAAAAAGAGGCTATTAATAAAATTGAAGATCCCCAAAGATTTAATATTGTGAAATAAACAGTAATTCCACAGCTATCTGATACCTGACTTTATGCTTCTGTTCAGATGAGGAAAAAAAATTTTGAAGTTCCTGTTCAATGACTTCTCTTGAGGTCCTGGCTATAAAAGAAACAAAAAATATCTTAATCCCTATATAGACATTCTCTCATTTATTTGAATATGATGATTGATTCAGAAGTAAATATGTTCAATAAAGGTCACAGTAAGCAAAATTCACTTACAAGGTGAAAGTAGAAATTGCCACAGAAATAAAAATAATTGCTTTCATTTTTAATTTGGAATGATTTTTTTTCTAAATATAGGATCATTATATAGAAATCATAGTAACTTAGAATTGAAGAGAGAGTACCTAGGCATGATTTAAATCAAGAACTTCATTTTATAAAATTAAAAATGTACTAGAAAAGGTAAACTACTAGATTAAATGTCTAGTTGCAACAAAATTTAAAGAATAAGTACCTAATTATGGAGATGCCAATATGTTAAGATTTCCAGAGGATTCTACATCCAGTTTTGTTACTCAACCATTTAGAATGTTATTATTATTTTGGAATTGAATGGATTTTTGATCAGTTTTATTATAGAGGTAATCCATGCAAATAGTTTTCTTTAAATGCTAGCAATGCAGGAGTACATAAAATATAAAGTAGAATACTTGACCACCCTCAATCCCTTCCGCACTAACTCCACTTCCCACAGGTCATTAGGAATGAAAGTTTCTAGTTAATGTGTGGTTATTATATTTCATCATGGTTTATGTTTTTTTTCTTTTAAAAAATATTTATTTCTATTGTTTTTTGGAAAGAGAGAGAGAGAAGGGGGAGGGCCCAGAGCAGTCTCCATTGTTGTGTGTCATTAGTTTTCAATATAGTTTTATTCCACAGGTGAGCATGGGGCTGCACAGGGCAGGAACCGGGCCAGGGGCCTCCTGCATGGGAAGCACACCCTGGCAAGAACTAATCTTGGGCCACACCCCAGTTTTGCATATGTGTCCGCATGGCCTGGGGCTGGGATTCAATCCTCAGACCCCCAGGGCTGCAAAGGGAGTGCTCAACCTACTGAGCCATCCCAGAATCCCCTGTTTTCCTTCTCAATTTAAAAAATTTAGAAAAAATCTATTGACATACAAAAAAATTCTAGAATTTAGTTTATCAACTTTACATTTTGATTTACTACATTTTTATTCTTTATATTTACATTATAATTGATTATTTCATGTTCTATTTATAGGTTGGTCTAAAATAAATTAAAGAACATTTACAATTCTGTGATTATGTCAATATTTTTTGGCTCTAAAACTCAATATAATAATTAGATGTATAAACTATAAAATGTAATTCTAAGTCTTTCCAGTGGTACCACCTAAAAAAAGATGTCACTAAGCATCGCAGTATACCATTATGTACTATTATTTTCTTTCTAGCTTCTTCTGAGTTATTCTCAGCTAAACTGTTTGTATGAAACCATGGTGCCTTCTTCCTTGGAATTATATATGTTTTTAATTGGTAAATTTTAAAGTGAAGCTTTTTCATAGCAGTTGAGTGATATGTAAACTTCCTGACTTGTTGTCGTACACTTCATTTGATAATGAGCTATCTGTAAAATATTGAGCTCAAATCCTCTTTTCTTCAGGATTCGAAAATATGGCCCTATTATTTTTTAACACAATTGCTCCCTCTCAGCAGTAGGAGGGGAGACTGTGGCTAGAATATCATCCTGTAATAGAAACTGCAAGTTATTCAACAAAATCTACTTCTCTTTTTCGGGAAAACACAGATAGATTGCATTCCCAGCCTCCTTTGTGTTCGACCAGGTATCAACAGCAGAAGCAATATATTTCTTTTAGGGGCTAAGGATTTTATAAATTAACTGTGGTATCTCTGCACATTCTTTCCTTTCAGCCAGCTGGATGGCACATCAGAGCCACAAGATGGAAGGACTCTGGTTCTTCAAATCACTGTGTGAAGGAAATTCACCCAAAATGTTACTTTTAACTGTAAAACACAAGAGAAATGAACATCTAATGATAAGGTTTAAATGCACTTTTATAGGAGCTACCTTCTTTTCCTCTCTGGAATTTTTAGGGTTATTTCTTTATCCTTGGAGTTCTGAAATTTCTCTAGGTTGTGTCTACATTTGAGAGTTTTTCGTGTACCCTAATCAGAGCATCATGGATCCTTTAAATCCTTGAAAGTAACACTTCTGCTACTCTTCTTCTACATCTTCTTTTACATTATTTCTGTTCTTCCCTTCTAGAACTCCTATCAGGTACATGTTGAATTTCTTAAAACTTGCCTCCTCTCTTTATACTTTTCTCTGCTTTTTTAAACCCCTTTGTTTTTTTGCTGCATGTATGATAGATCAACTACAGTAGTTCCCCCTTACCTTTCACTTTTTCCACTTCCAGAACTGAGATCCACAAATATTAAATGGAAATTTCGGAAAGAAACAATTCATACTTTGTAAATTGCACGCCATTCTGAGTAGCCTGGTGACATCTTGTGAGTACAGCACCGTCCAGCCTAGAATGTGACTCATTTCTTTGCCTAATATCTTCATGATATAGACACTCCCTGCCCATTACTCAGTGAGCAGCCATTACAGTAATCAATGATGGTGAAGTATTACAGTGCTCGTGGATGAAAGTAACCTTTCTTTTACTTAATGATGCCCCAAGACTCAAGAGTCGTCATGCTGGCAGTTTGGATGTGCCACAGAGAAGCCATAAGTGCTTATTACCCATCATCAGAAGGTCAATAGTAGCCTAACACTACATCACAATTCTCACATCATCCACCTGCCTTCATCTTTTCACAGTCATTTTATCCTCTCAAATCATCACAAGACGGGTGAGTGCAGTACAATAGGATATTTGGAGAGACCACATTCACATAGTTTTTATCACAGTATATTTGTGTAAGTGTTCTATTTTATTATTAGTTATTGTTGTTAATATCTTATTATGCCAAATTTGTAAATTAAGCTTATTATAGATGGTATGTGTAGGAAAAAATATACATAGTGTACTTTGGCAGAGGTGATGCCCTTTTTAAGTGGTATAGTTCATTAAAAGGGGTGTTACTTCTGCCAGACCCTGGTTATACAGTTCAGCACTCTCTGAGGATTTAGACATCCACTGGGGTCTCCGAACGAGACTCTGTAAATAAGATGGGACAACCATACTTCAGCTTTCTCTTCAAGATCTCCAACAAAGTAAAAAAAAACATCTACCGGTATTTTATTATATAAACTGTACATTTTGGTGAGAATGTGACCACATTTTTAGTCCCCAAGAGCTCTTTCTATTCTACTCCTTTTTTTCATAGCAATTTAATTTATTTTTAATGAATATGCTCTTCTCTAGAATCTGTTTTTCTGTTCATTGTTTTGTTTTGTTTTGTTTTGTTTGTTTGTTTGTTTTTTAATGTCTCTTCAGTTCTAAGACATACCTGTTTTCTCAAAGGGAAGTTTTTCTCTTTTTTCATACTCCATCTTTTCAAGTTTTCCCAAGTGTCTGACAACTCTTCATTGTTCTTTCATGGCTGTTAATGAACAAAATAAGCTGGAGTTCACTGCACTTTCAAGGTCTGTTTCCCACACAAGCCTGCACACAGAAGGGTGCTGGGGGTTGTTGTTGATAACTGGCTGTGTTGTCAGGCTTCTGTACTGGGAAGGTAGGTAGGCAGCAAGCAGGAGGGCCAGGGACCCTGTCGGTATCAAACACACGGAGAGCCTTTCTCGGGATTGAATCCTTTGGTATATTTTACTTAGCTGAGCAAGTCTCTTCCTTTGTCTTCTTCCCTCTGGGCCTGATGCAGAAGCCCAGATTTACCTTGAGGTCTGTACAGCTTCTCCCTGAGTTCTGAACTCAGATTAGGCTTGTTCGCTGAGCAGGTCACATGCCTCCTTGGGAGAACAGCCTTTAGGTTTACCTGACAGCAGCAGTAGCAGCTTCCAGTCCAAATCCTGGAAGGAGGGACAAGGATCTGGCTGTGCTGATGTGAGTCCAGCCATTTCCTCACGCCCCACAGGGAGAAAGGGCGTGACCCTCAGGGTCAGCCTGTCAGCAGCCAGACTAGACTCTGCCATTGACCGCAGATGTGACCTTCACAAGTGACTCATCTCCCGTGCATCTGGAAAGTGGACAGTCACAACATCCACATCAAGCTTGTCCAATCTGTACCCTGCAGGCCATGTGCTGCCCCACACGAATCCATAAACTTCCTTAAAACATCATGAGATTATTTTGTGATTTTTTTTTTTTTTTAGCTCATCAGCTATTACTAGTGTTAGTGTATTTTATGTGTGGCCCAAGACTGTTCTTCTTCCTCTAATGTGGCCCTGGGAAGCCAAAAGATCGGACACTCTGATCTACATCAAAGGACTGCAATGTGAAGCAATCTACTTAATACAGGTATTAGTTTGCTACAGCTGCCATAACACAGCGCCACCAACTGGATGGCTTAAACGACAGAATTGTATTGTCTTGCAGTTCTGTAGGCTAAAAATCCAAGATCAAAATGTCAGAAACCTTCTTAGTAGACCTTCTTCTTGTCTAGTAGATAGCTACCTTCTTTCTGTTTCCTCACATGATTGTGCCTATGTCTGTGTTGTCTGTCTAAGTCTCCTCTTCTTAGAAGGACATCGGTCATGTTGGATTAGGACCTGCCCATAAGACCTTGTTTTTCTTAATTGCCTTTCTTTTTCTTTTGTTTTTACCCATCCCTCTACCACTCTCCCCTTTGGAAAATAGCAGCTTATTCTCTGTATCTATGGATCTGTTTCCATTTTTTTTGTTTGTTTTTTTGTTTATATTTGTTTACTCATTTATTTTGTTTTGTTTGAATTTCTAATATAAGTGAAACCATATAATATTTGTCTTTCTCTGCCTGTTTATTTCACTCAGCCTAATATTCTGAAGGTCTATCCAGGTTGTTGCAACAAGTAAACTTTCATTCTTTTTTATTGCTGAGTATTATTCCATTGTATACACAAGCGTTGTCTGGGGAAAAAATCCAGCCATTGTCAATATAATGAGAACAGTTACATGGCTGGATACTTTCCAGACAACCCTAGTATGTACCACACATTTATTCATTCATCTATCTTAGATATTGTAAAAATGCTTCAGTTAACATAGGGGTACAAATATCTTTTCAAATGAGTGTTTTTGTTTTCTGTGAATGAATAACCAGAGGTGGTATTTGTGGGTCATACTACAGGTCTATTTTTAGTATTTTGAGGAGTCTCCACACTGTTTTCCATAGTGGCTGTACCAATTTATCACCCCACCAACAGAGTATGAGTGTTCCCTTTTGTCCAGATCCTCACCAGCACTTGTTATTTGTTGATTTTTAAATGATAACCATTCTGGCAACTGTGAGGTGATAGTTCATTGTAGTTTTAGTTAGCTTTTCCATGATGATTACCTTAATTATATCTTTAAAGTCCCTATCACCAAATACCATTACTTTCTGAGGTACAGGTTAGGACTTCAGTATATGTGGATATGAGGAAGATACAATTCAGCCTATAACCCAAGTACACTGTGGGAGAAGTCTCTGCCTATAATAAGCTTTCCATAAGTATGTGTGAGACATTATTAATGGAAAGAATGAGGTTCTCCGCTCTCTGTATTTTTTGATCATCTGATTTCTACGTGCCTGATTCTTCTTGTCATTTGCTCCACATGGAAGGCACAAGAAAAAGCCAACTATTGTCAAATGCAAGTCAAGAACCTTTTCGCTAGCTTCCTGGAGAGAGGAAAGGGAGTATCAGTGGTGAGAGACTGAGGGGGCCCACTCTGACCCCCCACAGAAGGAGATTCCCCAACCAGATCAGGGTTTATATACCAGGAGCCTTCTACGCGCACCAGCGATTCTTACCCCTTTTCATAGCCATAATTACTTTTTCAAAATATCTAACTTGAATTTTTGAATTACAAAAATTCTAGGATTAGCATTCTCATGTTCTCCAGACTATTCTGTGATATGTCCTTCCTTCTGGGAAATTTTTGGAAAAGTCTAGATATTTTAAAATATTTCCAACTCTTGTATGTAGATAATATTCTTTGTGGAGTGAAGTAGGCAGGCCATAGTCTGAGAAGGTTGAATGTGTTTCGTTATAACTTCTAGAGAAACTGTAAGATATGGGTTTTTCAGTGAATCTTTATAACTATACCAAGTTGGTCCCTTTGAATTTGGAAATGTAAACTATTTTCAATTTTTTGTAGTAATTTTTAATTCCGCATCTTTTTCCAGAAACACACAGATGGCCACGATAATAGTGCCTTCAGATTTAAGAAATGTTCAAGGTTGAGGGGAAGTCCTACACCAGAGTGCTTTTTCCTGTGGGTCTCTACTGTGAGAAAGAACCTACATCTGGCAAATGGGAGAGTTTTCTTGTTTTCTATGCAATCTCCTGCCCACTGGGGTTAAGTTAGAGATGCTCAAAAACATTCCCACGACTGAGCACCTTTCCAGCGGAATGAAGCTGTCAGTACCGGTACATATACCACACCCTTAGAGGGCTTGCACTGTGGTGCCCTCTGCCTCTTTATTGGCTCACGCACAACTAGCACTCCTCTACTCATGGTTCCCAACCCTGTACGTAGAGGACTAAGTATCCCCTCTCCACACAAACACAGAGAGAGAGAGTCTCTGTGTAAAGGCTTACTCTCTCACAGACTGCTCTCAGAAATAAACGATGTTTTGAAAATAAGACAACTCCTCGAAACAGCTCAGATGGGAGTAGGAGTGTCCTCAGCTCCTGACTCTGCTTAAAATTGTCAGATAGTTTTCTCTAGGGGAGAGGACAAGGAAGAAACCTGGGAGTGCAGGACCCCCAAGGGAGAGAGGATCTTAGGGTAATTAGAGAAAGAGAAAGAGGAGAAGGAGGAAGAGGAGAAGGGGGGAGGGGGGAGCAGGAGGAGGAGGGGGAGGAGGAAGAAGGAGAGAGAAGAGAGAGGGAGAGAGAAGAGGAGAAGTTTTCTTTTCATCATTTGCCCCATGCAGTGCCAGAATGAGTAAATCTGTCTCCGAATTCCTCCAGGTAGGAAGCAATCCAGACTCCGTACTTCTCTTAATAAACTCTAGGTTCTCTCTGAATCTGGAGGTCCCTGTAGCTTTAGAATGTCTCAGAATCAAGGACTGAAGAAGCTTTACCATATCATCCATCAGGGGACAGTAAGTGGTTACATATGACAAGAACTATCCAAGTAGCCAAGTATCCTGTATTAATCTGTTTTCCTTGAAAACCCAGGGCATACAACCAGGGACATACTAATATTTTTGCCCATGCTTCACAGCCCCAGGCAAATAAGAAAAATAGTACACATAGTGGAGAAATAGTACACACGGCAGAGAAAGGAAAGTGTAGCCCCAGGAAAGTAAGAGGAATGAGGAGCTACCAGCAGGAAAAGCCGCAGTTGGTTTTTCAAATATCCTATTTTTGCTACTATCTTGCATTTAACAATCTTTTGTAAAAATATCCCAGCAGACCAGTCTTTTCCTTCCCAAAATCTCAAGAAAACACAGCATTTATCATTAAAAATGTAAGAAAGCAGATCATTGGCCCCTCTGTAGAGTCTGTACAAAAATACTCTCCATTTTGTCTGTTGTGAACTTCTTCCATAGTGTTTGCTCCTCGCAAATCACACTCTGCCTTAAATGTACTCTTGTCAAGCAATTAATTCTCCATGAACGCAGGCTCATATTGCAAGCACATATGTTTGCTTTTGAAATAAAGTTGTTAATGGCTAGATGTCTTCCTGGTGCCTGGTTTCACAAGCTCATGATGGCAGGCACCATAATGTTTCCCAAGTACTGGTGACTGTTTTTCTTTGCACAGGGCACTGGCCTGTCTCTCATATTCACAGCTGCTGTACGTGCTTTGCATTGAGAAAAAGACAAGGGAGTGGAGAGGGGCAAAATTATTTTGTGATCAGTGTGTGCAGCAGAGCTAGCTGATAGCCTCCCGCCCTGTCTCGGGAATGAGTCCTGGTTGCCTAGCAGCCTTGGGCTTTACTAACTGGAGCTGCTGTCCACGTGGGCAGACGTGGCTTGTGTTCATCAAGACAATGTCGCTGTGACTTTCAACCACCAGAAGAGTGTCCCAGGGTCAGATGAGTGAAACAAAACCCCTTTGCTGTCAGTGGTGAGAAAGGAATTGAGAGCTGCAGCCCAGGGTCACTGAACCAGACGATACAAAGATGCCCCCTGTCCCCTGCCGGTGGCCAAGGTCCTCAGGTTCTGAAATGGAAAGCTACCCGCTTTGGGGTACAGTCATTGATCTTAAACTAGGAAAACTTTTGTTAATTCCCCTTTGAGGAAAGTTTATATATCTTCAGCAAAAAAAACCTATTCATACTGAATATACTATTCCTCAAAAGATATACACAACATTGTTAGTTATCGTTAACTACATATACAAATAGACGTATGCGCTCTCCCACCCACACACACAACTCCCTCCCCCTGCTCACCACACACACACACACACACACACACACACACACACGCCCATGTAGAATAGTCAAGAAATAGTTGGTAATGGTTATACCTGGCCAGTGGAACTAAGGAAAAAGTGGGAGATTTTGTAGTGCTTTTGTCTGTTTTATACTTGGTGCAGGTATACTTTTGTATGAAATGGAAATCAGTAAGAGCCATGACATTTCTCATGTCCATATTTTAAAAAATGATCCGTGTTATCAGCGTTGTACTGTACTGGACTATTACACACAGAGTTCTGCTGGGCCCTATTATGAACCATGGTTTCTAGGGAGGTGACTATGACCTGTGTGTACAGAGTAGAATTTGCTATTTGCTTTTAAACATCTCTGCTAGGCAGTAAAACAGGGGTGTCCAAACTTTTGACCTCCCGGGGCCACAATGGAAGAATTGTCTTGGGCTACACATAAAATATGCTAACACAAATGATAGCTGATAAGCTAAAAAGTAGGTCACCAAAAAATCTCATGTTTTAAGAATTTGTGTTGGGCCACATTCACAACCATCCTGGGATGCAGGTTGGACATGCCTGTGGTGAAGTATAGAGATGGTGACCACAATTGCCAGTTTATACCTCTCACTCTGGCACTTTTGTGCTCAAAATTTGTCCTGAAATCTGTACAGTAAACTTTATTACCCTAGTTATGGGTAGCTATGTGGACTGTTCATATGCATTTAATTTGACTTTAAAAATACTACTTGGGGAAGCCGGGATGGCTCAGTGGGTTAAGCGCTCACTTTGCAGCGCCAGGGACTGGGGATCGAATCCTGGCCCCGGCCCGTGCGGACCCATATGCTGAACTGGGAGCTCCCCCGGTTCAGTTCTCTCTCTGTCTCTGTATCTCTCTCTTGCTCTCTCTATCTCTCTGTCAAAAATAAATAAATAAATAAAATATATTTTTTAAAAAATACTACTTAATTTTCAAGTAATACAGGTATACCTACTAGTCAGTGTACTAGGTACTTTGTATACATTAATTAATTTAATTTCAGATGACTATAAAATTTTTTTAATTGTTTTTAACAGAGAAACAGAGAGAGACAGAGAGAGACAGAGAGAAGGGGGAGGGCCCAGAGCAGTCTCCATACTTGCACATCATTAGTTTTCTACATAGCTTCATTCCACAGGTGGGTGTGGGGTAGGAACTGGGCCAGGGGCCTCCCACACAGGAAGCTTGCCCCAGTGAGAATCAAACTGAGGGCACACCCCAGTTCAGCATATGGGTCTGCATGTACCGGGGCCGGGATTTGATCTTCGGATCCCAGTGCTATAAGCCGAGCACTGAACTCACTGAGTCATCCCAGCTTCCCTCAGATGGCTTTTAGAGGCTGATGAAATCATATTAATGAAGAAATTAAGGTTTGGTTACATGTTAATGATTTCTTATTACACATTTACGGTACTATCTTCTTACCCACCAATTTCAGAAATCCAGTCATGCCCTGTCATTGACTATCTTTTCAAAATATTCTGACACACACAAACTTTTAATACCATGCATTGCTTTCCACTTATTCTTAGGTTCTTCTAAAATTATCCTAGTACCACTAATATAGATTTAATACCAACTTCAGAAACAGACTTTGTCTTATTTTCAACTGAAAATTCATTCCCTTAGGAAGTTTTCACTGTTTCTTGAGCCTAGGTCATTTGTCCTCATTACATACTCTCATAGGCCCCTTCAAAGCACTTATTAATTTATAAAGATTTTTCTAATTAAGTTCTACATCCCCAATGTTCTAAGCTTCTTGAAGGCAGGAAGCATTTTGTATTCAATACTTCTTTTCAGCACCATGCAGTATTAGCACTGACACGCTAACACACTTACAAAAAATATTTGTTGGAATAATCATTACTAGAGAAACCATAGAGGAGTTCTAGCATCTCACAGATTAACTGAAGGATCCTGCAAAAACAAGGAAGGGGAATGGTAAAAAGAGTGACTCTTTTTTATTCAGTGGCTCAAATGATATACTAATAAAACCAGAATGTCTTGGGTTTTCTGAAGCAACACCTGCTTCAGATTCAACTTCATGTATACAGTGATACGTTGGATCCGAACTCCCAAAACCTCAAACAACATGGAATCCAAATGAAAATATCAAGCAAATTTTGCCTCAGAATCTGAACGCTGACTTGGAATCCAAATGCCAACATATTGTTCACATGGGATGTATCGACTGTATGGCCCGTAGCTTTATCTGCACGCCCACTTGTCTTGGAACTCAAATGTTCTGGAACTCTAATAGGGTTTGGGATAGATTAAGTTCCAATTCCAAGGCAGCACTATAACTCCATAAGAAGTCCCTACTGTATCACCATGTTTTAGTCTTCCAACCTTGCTGTCAAGACTGACCTTCGCTAAGCTCCTTTCTTACTCCCCATACCAATGTTTAGTCCTTGTGGCATGGCTTTTGTCATATAATAATTTTAATAATTGCATCATTGTTATTTTTAAGTATTATTATTATTTCCATTTTATAGCTGGGATACCTCAAAGAGTTGAGCTCTTGCCTTGCAACCATGAAGTCTAAGGATGGAATCCCGGTCCGGTCCTGGCCTGTGCTGAACTAGGGTGTGCCTCCCGAGTAGAAGGACCCTAGTTCAGTGTCTGCCCCCTGTAGCCCCACATCCACCTGTGTGGAATGAATCCATGTCACAACTGACGATGTACAACTATGGAGACTGCTGCTCTAGGCTCTCCTCCTTCTCTTTCTCTAGCAATAAAATAAATCTTTTAAAAAAAACAAAAACTTGTTGATACCACGACTTGGCCACCGTGAACAGTGCTGTGATGAACATTAGGGTACATGTATCTTTGCAGATTAAGGTTTTCAGGTTTTTTGGGTAGATGCCCAGGAGAGGGATTGCTGGGTCATATGGCAATTTTATTCCTAGTTTTTTGAAGAATCTCCATACTGCCTTCCACAGTGGTTGTACAATTTACATTCCCACCAGAAGTGTATGAGGGTTCCTTTTTGTCCATAATCTCTCCGGTACTTGTTATTCCCTGTCTTGTTGATTATAGCCATTCTAACAGGTGGGAGGTGGTACCTCATTGTGGTTTTAATTTGCATTTCCCTAATTGCTAGTGATGTTGAGCCTTTTTTCATGTATCTATTGGCTGTTGGTGTGTCTTCAGGAGAGAAGTACCTGTTTAGGTCTTCTGCCCATTTTTCAATCAGATCATTTGGTTTTTTTTATTGTTGTTGTAAAACTGAAGGGAACAAAGAAACAAAGACTCATGGGCACAGTCAATAGTTTAGTGATTATCTGAGGGTTAGGGGGAAGGTAGGTGGGAGTAGGGCAGGGGAATCAAGCACAAGGTGATAGAAAGAGCTGATTCTGGGTGGTTAGCACATAATGCGATGTATAGACAATGTAATGTGGAATTGTACACCTGGAAACAACATAATTGATATTAATTAATGTCACTCCTATAAATTTAACAACAACAACATAAGCAAATACCAAAAACAAACAAACAAACAAACAAACTTGTATCACTGTTTGGTTTAGGAAGGAAAATCTGAACATCCCACATTCAAAGCTACTTTGGGAGGTTGATTATTCACATTAAGCAGTGGGACAGGGGAGGGAATGACAGAGTGATTATGAAGTGCTGAAATGCCTCCCAGCCCCAATTAACCCCTTTTAATGTCAACAGTAGTGTTATTTTTAAGTATTATTATTTCCATTTTGTAGCTGTATTAATCATCTTACATTGAAATAAAGGGGATGACATAAACTAAATAGCCTCAGTGGTTAGAATTTTCTTCTTCTTTGAAGTAGCCAACTATAAACAAATGTTTTAAGTTAATGTAGAAAAAAAAGGTCTACTTTAGTCTTTAACCTGAATGAGAGAGGTCTAGATGAGTCCTGGCCCAGAACTCAAATTTTCATTCAAATAGTTCTTCTTCTCACAAAATTAGTCAAAAAATGTTAAAAATGAAATGCTTTCAAAAATTACAATTTCTAAAACTTTTTAGTGTACACTTTAAAAATTTCTGATTAAAATTGTAAAAATTACAATTGCACATTTCTTTTTCAATAATAATTTAGCAGTATATACATAGGTTCCTTCAAAGTAGCTGGCCTTATATATAGCAGCAGAAAAGAAGGGCATAAAACATGCTTTTTCTTTCATATTATTAAATTTGATTAATCCATAGAGGTGCTTAAAGCAAAGGGGCATGAATTGTCATATAGTTAAATTAAGGGAGTGATATAAAACAAATATATCCAATGGCTAAAATTCCTTTCTTTCAATCATCCAATTATTTACCCAAATAAGGATCTCCATTATATGTGATTTGGTCACTGACTACCTTTTGCATAGGAAAGTGAAATGTATATTTCATTTTTCCTAATTTATTACCTCAGAAGGCACAAGGCACTTTGTATTTGATTCATGGATGAACCAAATTCAACAAATGACATAATTATTATTGTCAGTTTTCAACATCAGAAGACTACATTAAGTATGCAAAGAAAACAAATGCAGTCTCAGAATTTAATTCTAGTTTGCATTATCTCTTACTGTTGTTCTTATTTGTATATCACAGCCTGAAGCTTTTGACATTGAGTATTCATTTACCAGGAAAAACATTTAGGTGAAAGGAATCATAAAGGCCAATAAGAAAATGCATTGAACTACTGAGATTTGAAGGAGAAAAGTCTATTTTAAATGTAATGATATACAAAAAAAAAAAAAAGAGAGAGAATGTTTAGCATTGCACTCCCCCTCCAGCAAGGCAAAAGAGCAATTGGTCATTTTTTATAATTTTCTTTTTCTTTTTGAAATTATTATTTAAACAGAACAAAATAATGTAGTGTGGGAAAAAATGCCATTAGCTCTGAAAAATAAATAGCAAATGAGCCCATTGCAATCAAATGCCTAGAATTCTTTTAATCAAATATTTATTGTCAGCAAGACAGTATGTTTGGCCATTATAAGCTACCATTGGCCCACTGGGAACCTTTATTTCACTTCTTTTATATATCCTCCTCCTACCATTTAGTTTTTTTCCTATTAATTTATACAAGAGGGAACCTGGCTTAGATTTCTTTTCTTTTCTTTCTTTCTTTTTTTTTTTTTAATTAGTTCTATTTTTGGTTTAGTTTTTACCACTGAATTGGCAGAAGCCCAGAGAAGCAAGTGACTAGCCTCAGGTCTCCCAGGGAGTTGGGTGCTCAGCCAGAATTAAAATTCAGAAAATGTTGGCTTCCAGCTTTTGCCTTAATCATTAGAATGCAAGCACTTAGGACTTCTCAAAACAGACTGAAATGTAATTGTTTATTTGCTTTGAACTGTGTGCGGTGGAGCAAAGGAAGACTTGAACTTACTCCTCCCCACCCCACCCCCAAAGTTTCAAGTTGATATATCATCCATGAAGATGAATGGATTTTTAGGTTTCTCTAATTGGCGAATACCCATGATAAATGCCCAATCACAAAACACAGTAGAAGACCTTTTTGTGTTTAAAGGGAGGCAGTCAGAGATCTGAGGAAATCCCCAGATTTCTTCTGATAATGATTGTGGCAATTTCCTCATCTGTGAAAGAGAAATAATAATAATATCTACTTTATATAATTGTCATGAGGACTAAAGTAGACAATAAATCAAAGGAGAACAACAGAACTACAGTAAGGTGCAAATAATGGGCCATATGCTAATGTAAACCAGGAAAACAGGGATTACTCTGGAACTGCCTCTGTTCAATTCCAAGGTCAACCAAGTCTGGAATTTCCTTAATAAACAAGCATCCAACCAGCCAAACCAAAAACACCAAAACTATTCTTTTTCCTTAGTCATTAACCAAAATTATATTTTAAACTACCGGTACTTTGCTCAATAACACATTAATTAACTCAAACTGATACACTTTTCTTAATTCTTATCTGTATTTTCTAAGATAAATGGAAACTTGCTTCCTGCAGCCCTCTCCAGCTAAACGGTTTTGTTTTGTTTTGTTTTTTATTTTGTTTTCTGTTCAACCTTCACCCTACCCAAGCAGCAAACAACACCTGCAAAAGATTTCTAGGTCAATATGAGCATATGATTCACATGGAATTATCTCTTTTTTTCCCTCTAAAGTATTCCTATGCTCCAATGCTCTCTCCTTATTCCTGTAGCTGAGGGAAAATAGACCCCTATCCATTTATCGAATTCAACCACCATGATTAAGTTTGGGGCACCATGCTTAGTGCTGGACACCTTCTCTTCATCTTATTATACATTAGTACTTGAAGCCTTATGTTCTGGGGAGAGTTGGAAGAAATCACTCTGGGGCCTGCTGCAATAACTTTGAATGGCCGGGCTAAGTGGCTTTTCGGGGCAGGTTTGGGACAGGAGGAAGAACTGGGCATGTTGATATAAGGGGAGGAAAAGAGCACTTAGGGATAGGGATGCAGGGAAGTTAGTGATGGTCTAACTGGGTGAGAGGAAAGCAAGGATCTCAGGGGAGCTGTGTGTTTTCTAGATGAGAAGCCAAATTGCCCTATAACCACTCATTTATAGCCAGTAAGAAAGGGGAGACCAATAAGGTCATTTTCTTGTGAGAATGCTCTCTGTTGTTATGTGAACTTAACCCTCAGGAAGACAGTCTTTGTCTTTACATTAAACACATGTAAAGTTTCCATACTCTAAGAAGGGAGGCTCCTTATGCTGCATCTCCTAACATTTAATCACTTCTAAAATCACTTGTGGGTCTGTCTTGAGTGCTTGCCTTGCAACCTCAAGGTCCGGGATCAAGTCCTGGCCCTGCCTGTGCAAATCCACACACTGAACTGTGGCACAATTGGTAACCACCAGGATGTTGACAAAGGCTCTTGCCTCTCATGCAGAGACCCCCAGTTCACTTCCCACCCCATGGGGCCCCACATCCACCTGTGTGGAATGAAACTGTGTCACAGCTAATGATATACAACTCTGGAGACTGCTCTGGGCCTTTCCCTCTTCTCTCTGTCTGTCTGTCTCTCTCTCTCATCGTCCCTCAGGCAATAAAATAAATCTTAATAAATAAATAAATTCAAAACAAAATTACTCAGAAAACACCCCTAGCTCCAGAAAAGGTTGTCACATAGGGCTGGGTGGGGGAACTGGCCTTGTTCAGAATGTTATCATTTTTAGCCCAAGTCCTGTGTTGAGGAAAGTAGTCATCATGGTGCTAGGAAGAAGAGATATTCCAGCTGGGACTTTAAGTGTTTAGGAATGAAATCCCTAGATCCGTAACTAAAACTGTGACTGGAAAGTTGCTTTGAGGATCACTATGGGATAATTAATAAATACATTTAGCAGTTTGCTGAATTTTGTTTTATAAATAGAGAAGAATGGAAGACAACTAAATTTAGAAGAAAAAGTAGACCTTAGGACTACAAGTTCAAGGAAACTGCACTTTTCAGAGGTGAAATGAGTCTACTTTGATTAGTTTAATTTCCAAACGTCTGTAAGATATTCAGTAGACAATATCCTGTGGAAGGTAAGAATTATAGACTCATAAAGAGGGCAAGAGGTCAGGGATGGAGATGTCAACCCCATGTAGAGCATAATTGAACCATGTGTCTCATTGAAAAATTGTTTAGGTCTCTAGTTCTAGCAGCTATGAGAGTTAAAATTATCCTCCTCATTCCACTCAGTGTATTTCATTATTTAGACATAATATATTAGACATAAGGAAGAACGTCTTGAGTGTAAGAGTGATTAAACCCTGAAACAGACTACCAAAGGAGCTTGTGAAATGATCAACTCTAGAACTTTTTAAAAATAGAGGCAACCATCTGTCTTGAATGATTTTGATGGTAATCTGTCTTGAAAAGGAGACTGCACAAAATAAACTTGAAATGGGAATATTAAATAAATAATACTTTGGGCTTTTTCCTAATTCTGTGGCCTCATATAAACATGCACTTTGTTTTTATTGTGAACTGCTCTGACTCATAATGCTATACCATTTTTAAAACTTTGGTTTATAAATGACTTTAGGGGTAGTCCAAGCAGATATTCTTATGTCCCTTATGTTTTGTGTTTAATGTTATTGTCGGATGCTTTTAGGGAACATTGCAAGCTGTGTACATTATACAGACTTTATGGAAGTGAATGGAGTTTTGAAACAATTGTGATAATCTAAGTATGTAGGATAAGGGCCCAGTTGGGGAGATGAAAGTAAAAATGAAGAGAAAGAAATAAATAGAATGTTATGACAAAAGGTATATTTAATCAAATATGATTCTAACTTTGAAGTATAAATGAAAAGACAATTTTGCTTTCTATTCCCAAATCATTTTGTTCCACACTTCTTTCCTTTAGGGCTGTTGACCAAGAAACCATGTACATAAAAACTTTGCCAAATGCAGTGGGATAGAAATACCGATTTATGAATAGCTCAACAAGGGCCTGAAACCGCCCAAAACAAGGATCCCTTTAAAAAGCATCAGTAGTAAATACAGCTTCAGCCAGTAAGTTGCAGTGAAACCTTCTGCTTCCCTCTCCCTCCAAATAAAGTACAACTCTCACCTCTCCCAACTGAAAAGAACAACCTCTTGTCTGACTTCTCTACCCAGTCACAGATGATTGTTTTGGAACAAAAAGTACATGGTAGGTCTGTGCTGCCTTGGGGAGCTTCTCTCAGAAGTGAAAACACATCACTAAGGTGCATATGGTATGGACACTGTCCTACAACACACAGTAAAATGTTCTGGTCTCTGACCAACGAGGTTAACAGTTTCTACTTTGGGAGGAGGCAATAAAAATGAGAAGACGAACAGAGGTTCCCTTCCCAACAGATAAAAACATAAAAGTCTAGAGCAGGAATTCTTAATCAGGGAATCTACAGAAGGATTTTAGATATTGAACTGAATTTTCAAGAAAGTTTTTCTTTTTATTCTTTCTAATACTTTGAAGAATAGTTATATGGGGGGAAACAACAAAAGAACATCAATAATACAAATTAACATTGTTCAATTTTGTTACTAACATGTTATTTTACTCCCAATAAGAATACAGATGCATGTCATATGCACCTTGGTCACCATGCTATTCTGTCTAAAATCTTTTGATAGAAATAATTTACCCTTATTATTATTGCTATTTTTTTTAAACTTTACATTAAATCTGTATTATATGGGGCAATGTCAAGGAAAAAGAAATATGATAGATTATCTGCTAACTGGAACTCAAGCAATAGGCACTCTCAAGCAACCAGCAAAAAGCCTTACCCATTGCTCAAGATTTTTGCCGGTTGCATGAGAGTTCTGGTTGCTTGAGTTCCAGCTAATTGAGAGTCTACATACATTTATCCAGCATCTACCAATCCCCATGGGGGACGGCTAACTGAGAGCCTACTGTATAAAGAACTTTATGCACCTTGGCTAATTTGCAATGACAAATATGTTGGAATAAATAAGCTTCAATGTATTTTATATAACAAAAATTCTTGCTAAATAAAACATCAAAACATATAAGCAAAGGATAAAGTACAACCATTCTATGCATTAGACTGTCTAAAATTAAAGACTCATCATACCAAATGTTGGTGAGAATGTGGATTGACTGGATATCTCACACATGGCTGATGGAAACATAAAATGGTACATATACTTTGTAAGACAGTTGGTGATGAGCACATAAAGGGATGCATAGGTGATGTGATGTGAACTTGTACATCCAGAAACTATATAATTGTTACCAATCAATATCACCCCAATAAATTTAACAATAAAAAATAAATAAATAAACTGAAAAATATACCTATGCTATAACTCAGCCAACTACTCCTAGGAATTCACCCCAGAAAACTGAGAACAGGTCTACAAGGACTTATATACTAAAATTTACAGAAGCTCCATTAATAGCCAAGAACTAGAAACAACCAACACATCCATAAATGCATTAACAAATTGTGGGATACAATACAATAGAATACTATTCAGCATTAAAAATAAATGACCTATGAATACATAACACAATATGGATGACTCTCCAAATAATTATGCTGAGAAAAAAAACAGAAAAGAGTACGACATGATTTTATATATATTAAGAGCTGTGAAGGGTAAATTAACCTATGGTGACACAAAGCAGATTAGCGGTTGCTCAGAAATAGGGTTTTGAGAAGGATGTAAAGGAAAAAACACAAAAGAACATACAGATAATTTTAGGAGTGGTAAATATGTTCATTAGCTTCATTGTGGTGATGATTGTATGCGTATACACATAAGCCAGATTGAACACTATAAATATGTGCAGTTTACTGTCTATCAATTATATCTCACTAAAGCTGTTTAGCACACACACACACACACACACACACACACACAGCTAACAAAATTTAAGAAGACCTTCATATTTGCCCCTCTTTGAATACAACAGATCATGTTGTATTTGAGGAGGGTCAAAGAAAGACCCTCCCTCTTTTTCTCCTTTCTTCCTTCCTTCCTTCCTTCCTTTCTTCCTTTTTTTCTTTCTTTCTTCCCAGACTAAGTTAACAAAGGCTGGAACTTACTGGGAATGTATTAACCTGTTCACAAAAGCCTAATCTTAAAATACTATATTTTTTCGTGTGTAATGCATACTTTTTTTGCCCAAATTTATGAGGGAAAAATAAGAAGGTGCATTATACATGGGTAGTAGTAATTCTGTATCTATGTTAATGGGTGTGGGTTTTTTTAGATTTATTTTACTGTTTTTGACAGAGACAGAAAGAATGGGGAGGGCACAGAGCAGTCTCCATAGGTGTATGTCATCAGTTTTTTCAACATGGTTTTGTTCCACACAGGTGGACAAGGGCCATGCAGGGCGGGAACTGGCCTGGGGGCCTTCGGCATGGGAGACACGCCCCCTCAATCCAGGGGCCGAACCTGAGGCAAAAACCAAACTGGGCGCCTCCCACATGGGAAGCACACCGCAGTTCAGCCTATGGGTCTGCATGGGCTGGGGCCAGGATTCGATTCTCGGTCCCTGGGGCTGCAAAGCAAATGCTTAACCCGCTGAGCCATCCTGGCTTCCCCTATAAATGTTTTTAATTCTTTTATTCATCCTTGTGAGTTAAAAGTGTAACTCTAGAAATCAATAAGCGTATCTGTATACAAAATAATGCCCTAGGATATGGTAACTTTTTCTATTGTTAAATATTTGGGGGTAACATTGGTAAAGATTACATAGGTTCCAGATGTACAATTCTACAGTACATTGTCTGTGTTTTATTATGTGTTCATGTCCCAGAGTCAGTTTTTCTTCCATAAACTTGACTCCTCCTATGTCTTTCCAACTTTATTCTCAGGTAACCACTGAACTATTGACAGTGTCCTTGAGTTTTTGTTTCTTTGTTGCTCTCAGGTTGATATTCCATATATTGAGTTATGTTAAAATGTAAATGCTTAAATTCCTTTCTGATACAAAAAGTTAACTAAATATAAACAAATAAAAACGTGAATTAAAAAAAAATAAAACCATAATTGAAGGTTTTTTTCTGAAAGTTTGGGCCAAAGTCATGGGTGTGCATTTTACATGGGAGCACATTATACAAGCCAAAATGCGGTACTGATCACACAAGATTGCATTCCGGAGGACAGCTTTTGAAGCTCATGACTAAACAACAGGCAGCTGTTCCATTTTTTTTTTTTTTCCGAGAGAGAAAGGAGCCCTTCTCAGAACAGTCTGACAGGAAAGAGCTTTTTCCTCACTTAGGTGTTTGGCTGAATTTCGAGCTATGAGAATGAAGTGAAACTTTTGATTCAAGTCTCCAAAGTTACTATTTTAGATTGTACTGACTGTCCAACTTTCTTTTGTCCCAGCTACCTCTCTAAAAGGAGAGATTGGAAGTGGAGGAAAATGTAAACTTTTCAATGTTGAGAAACACATTTCTGGAGACTGGTGTTAAGTGTAACATAGACTCAATTTCTTACCAGGTAGAAACCTGCAGAAGTTTTCTGAAGGTTACTTCTGCTTCAGAAAGCTTTAAAATTGAAACACAGAATTGTAACCCTTTTGCTGTTAGTACAGATGGTCTCCATCCACAATATCTTCCTTCACTTGGACACAAAGGAAATGATGACATAAGTATTCCTGTATTCCTTGACAAACCTGACCCTCTGATGACAAAGTCAACCATGGCAGTTGGCATACTGTGTTACCACATTCGTTTGTGAGGACAGATTTCCTTCTGTTTTTCTGTCAAAGCCAAATTTTTCCATCAGTTGTCTTTCAGAGATTATTTATGCATTTCCACGTAAGCCACAATCACTTCTTATACATGCCAAACAATAAGCCTCATCATTAAAAGTTATTGTTTTTTTTTTCTGCAGAATTAAAGCTTATTTTATTTTAGTTGCTCAGTAGGAGCCATTTTTATTTTACAATTCAGAAGCAATCATAATGAAAATCAGGAATGAATGTGATCTGATACCTCATAGGCTTTATAATGAAGCTATGTAATGGAAATGAACATGGAGTGAAAGAAAAATAATGTTCTCGTAAATATTTGTATATGTATTTATGTGTATCTTTTTAGAGTTCTATAGGCTTCATTAGCTTTTCAAAGAGTCACTCAATCCAAAATAGTCTAAGAGCTGCTGGTCTAAAAGCAACACGTCTTTGTTAGGAAAAATTGGTGAGTACAATTGTGGATAAGTTGCAGTTAAAGTGATGGCCACATCTTAAAATGGGAACATGCAGTACTCACACATCACTGCATAAAAAATGTTTTTCAAGCAGTAAAACCAAAAAACCAAAAAACCCAAACAAAAAAATGTAAAGAAATTTAAAATTTGATATATTCTAAAAATATTTTTTAAAAACAGAAAAGTCAACTCTATTGCTACTGTATGAGGGCTGTCTGGAAACTATCCAACTATGTATTACTATATGAAAAATAGAGGCATTTATGGCTGGATTTTTTCCAGACAGCCCTTGTATATTTTAATGTTTTATTTGGAACTATACAGATGGGAAGGGAGTCATAAACTTTTCTTAATCCAGCTTTGCCAGCAGACCATGGAGACATCACATGAAATCAGGGAGAGGAATTGGTAGTGGGATAAAACTCTGGCTTTATATACTGATATTTGAAGCCATAAACTTATTAAAAATAACTAATAATTTTGTTCCAGTGTTCTGATTGGTGTTAGATTAAATCTTTAAATACTGACTAAGAGTTAATTGTGATATAACCATCTTCTAGTAATCTACATTGAAATAAATATAAAGAGTATAGGTAAACTCTTCAGAAAGCTTTTGTTTTAAAAATAATAAAACTGCCAGTAGCTGCTTTGATACTTCTTTTTATCAGCGAATACAGTAGTGATAATCAACCTAATAAAATAGTTATTTCCAGGTATAATAAGAATCCTTCTGATTCATTTATTCTAGATTGAGAAATCATGTAACAATTTGAAATTAGGAAAACTTAGTATTCTTTTTACAACTATGACTAAGTATGATGAATAAGATAAAGTGTGAATTATCTATAAGACCCAAACAGTTCAGTTTTTCATAGTTATCCAGTTGAAATTTTCTCATTAATTTTTCTGTTTCCAAAGGGAGGGGAAAATCTTCAATTTGTGTTTGGGAATTAGCTAACACTGTTTTTAAATTATGCTTCAATTGTTTAGAAAATAAACTGATTTCTTCAACTCAATGGTCAATCCTTGAATTTCAAGTTACCTATCCTTTTATCAGTGTTAGTCCACATTTTTCTTCTATATTCTTTCAATATTTTTTCTAGGTGTTCTATACAAAACACCCTCCTAGTTTCCTTTCTACTTTTTCAGTCACGCCTTCCCACATCTTTTTTCTAGGCCATCTCTGTCTCCCAGATCTCTCAATGATGGAGAGCCCTTGGACCCTCTACTTGATAATTTTCCCTTTACTATTTTGCATCTCTATTTAAGCAGCCTCACCCAGTCCATGGCTTTAAATACCATCAATATACTGAATATTTCCAAATCTGTTTCTTTAATATTAATCTGTCTCCTAAACTAGGCTTACATATGCAACTGCCTTCTAGACATTTCTGTTTAGATAACTATCAGGCATCCAAAATTTCACTTAGCCAAACAGAGTTATTATTAGCAACCCCCTCCCCACCAGAAAAAAAAGAAACTTAAAAAATATACTTCTCCAAAAGTTTTCCCCATCACAACACTCATCTTAACCATCCTCCCAGTTAGTTAGGTTAAAACATTACACTATGCCAAATTTGACTCCTTCCCTTTTTTTTTTTTTTTTTTTTTTAATCCTCAGAATTAGCAGAAAGGCTCATTTCTCTGTGTTGAAAGTATATATACTTCATCTCATCTTGAAGTCCAAGCCACTTTAATCTCTTTCGAAATACTGAAAAATGCCACTGGCTTTCTCTGCCACATATAGGCTTATTCTATCTACCTATTTATTCTACATGATGTCCTACTAAAATAAATAAATCTAACTCCTCACCATTGTCAAAAATTTTTCTATTCAAAATGCTGTATCGGGGAAGCTGGGATGGCTCAGCGGGTTAAGCGCTCGCTTTGAAGCCCCGGGGACCGAGGATCAAATCCCGGCCCCGGCCCATGCGGACCCACATGCTGAGCTGGGGTGTGCCCCCAGTTCAGTTCTTGCCAGTGCAGCCCTATGCCCACCTGTGGAGTGAAACATATGGAAAAAACTAATGTCGACTATGGAGGCTGCTCTGGGCCCTCCCCCTTCTCTCTGTCTCTCTCTGTCTCTGTTTCTCTCTGTCAAAAATCAATAAAATAAATCTTTAAAAAAAAAAATGCTGTATGTGTAGGAGAACCAGCAACATGGGTTTCATTTGCAAGTTGTTACAAATGCAGAACTCAGGCATACTAACTGAAATTGTGTTTTAATAAGATCCTCCAAGTGATTCATTCATGCTTGCATTGATGTTTGAAAAGCAAGTTTAAAATGTCCTTTATGATATGGGCCCTGACTTCCTGTCAAAATTTATTCTCTACTCTTTCTTCTCTCATTATACTCAGCCACAACAGCTTTCTATCTTTTAGTCTAGCACAGTAAGTACATTCCTTACTGAAGAATTTTTCCTTGCTCATTCTTCTATGTGAAACTCTATTCTCCCAAATCTTGGCTTGACTGAGTCTACCTATAATTCAGGATTCAGTTCTGATATCAGTGCTGAGAGTTGTGCCTGAGCACTCACACCAGAATAGCCCATCTCCCAAGTCACTTCATCACATTGCCTGTCTTTTCCTGAGTTTACAAAGTCTTCAGAAATGTCTTCCTTATTTGCTTGCTTTCATGATTTTCATTATTACTCCTCACTAGAGGTAAGTATTTCGAAGACATGGGCTTTCACTCATTCATTACTATATCCTCAGCACCTGGAATAATTCCTGGGAAGAGAATTACAATTTTTTTTATTGTTAAATTTATTGGGGTAACATTGGTTGGTAAAAATTACATAGGTTCCAGGTGTACAATTCTACATTATATTGTCTATGCATTGCATTATGTGCTCACCACTCAGAGTCAGTTCTCTTTCCATCATCATATATTTAATAAACTGACTGCTTAGTTTTATAGCAAAATATAGATATAGATATAGATAGGTATGTAGATATATGAATATATATGTATATATGTATATAAATGTATATATATACACATATATGTATATATATATATGTACAAATATATATATACATATATATGTGTGTGTGTGTATATATATATATGTTTGTTTAGGGTTAAAATAATATAAATATCAATTTCTAGATCTCTAACGTGGCATAAATATTCTCTGAATCTCATATAGAAGTAACTGGTATTTGGTCTGTAAATAAGTTTTGACAAATTTACAGCTATATGTTCCTCTATCTATCTATCTATCTATCTATCTATCTATTAATGAGCCAGTACTTAAAGTGAGAAGATTTTACCTAAAAATCCAAGTTTCTGGGCTCTATAAAAGTCTTGCCTAACTGACAACACTAGTTCTGCCTTTCCTTAGAGACAATAAGAGTTAGATAGCAGCTCACGATCCTTACCTTCAACATGGACTCAGCCAATACTTAACCTGACTTCTACTCATTTAATGAAACCTGATTGTTAAATCTATGGACCTTGCTCCAAATCAATGACTAACCTTTTTGTTTGAAACTGTTTTGTTTTGTTTTGTTTTGTTTTGTTTTAAATCAGAACCATATGCATGGAATATATATAGTTATAGAAACAATGTCCTATGGAACTTTTGTTTAAATATTATTATGCGCCTAAGATTATCATACCTAAGATTTAACCCACATTGATCTTTCTGCTAAAGAATGATAAATTCTTCTTTTTTTTATTGTTTTTGACAGAGAGAGAGAGAGAGAGAGAGACAGACAGACAGACAGAGACAGAGACAGAGAGAGCACTGAACTGGGGGAACTCCCCAGTTCAGCATATGTGTCAGCAAGGGCTGGGCCGGGATTCGAGCCATGGTCCCCTGCGCTGCAAAGTGAGTGCTTAACCCACTGAGCCATCCCGGCTTCCCCAAGAATGGTAAATTCTTAAACAAATATCAAATACTTATTTCTTTATGGAAAAATTAGATGCAGTCTTACTACTTAGTGTTTGAAGTCACTTAACTATAAATCAAATTAATCCATGTTAAACCTTTCCTAAATGGTATTTGCAACAAGGCATATGCATGATGCTAGATTTAATCTCAAGAATACCTGACAACTCAGAGCTTCAACCTTTAGGAGTAGAAGATATCAGGGTTTCTTTTTATATTATGTCCCTTCTTATCATTTATCTAACATATCTAGATATATTATCTTTTATTAAATTTCTGTCTGTTGAGGGAACATTTTTCTTTTTCTGTTTTTTTAAGTATTAGCATCTCTAGGGCTGTGTTTTAATCCTCTTTAAATATTCCTTAACAGTTGTCGATAAAATATTTTAGTATGTCACATATTGCCTAATTGATATACCACTGAGTCTCCCTGGAGAAAGAGCATTGTAAAATAGCTTTTCATTGGTTCCCTCAATAAATCAGAGTTCCTGTTGTGCTGAAACACAGTGGGAAGAGCTAAAACTGTAGTTTTTATTAACAGAGAAAAATCCAAAACGTTTCTCAGTTTTGAATGTTTTCATAAATCAATACCAGCTCCAGTGTTGCCATTGAAGGTTACAGAAAAATCCCTGTGCTTTTCCAAGGCCAGACAGATAGCTGTTCTGGAAGGTTATATTTTGGCCTGTCTGTTTCTAATGTGTATCACCGTCTGAATGATATTGATAATTTCCAACCATCAGGCCCAAAGGGTGACTTTGATGTCTTCCTGTCAGTTGTTCCCCAGCTAAGTGCTCTTCTCTGTAGGCTTCTAGCAACCGTAGGATACAGTGGGTACCACCAAAATGTTCAGCTAAGGTACTGTCAGAGATCCTTCCTCTTTCCCTAAACAAAAACATGTCATCATTGCTGCTCTTTAAAGATTGTTTCTATTAAGAATATTTTTTAAAGATTTATTTTATTGTTTTGAGAGAAGAGAGAGTGAAAGGTGAGAGAGAGAGAGAGAGAGAGAGAGAGAGAGAGAGAGAGAGAGAGAGAAAAGAAGGGAAGACCCAAAACAGTCTCCATACTTTATTTTTATTTTTATTGTTTATTTATTTATTTTTTTAACAGAGATGCAGAGACAGAGAGAGAACAGAGAGAAGGGGGAGGGCCCAGAGCAGTCTCCATAGTTGTATATCATCAGTTTTCGACATGGTTTCCTTTCATACAGGTGGGCGGGGGCGGCACAGGGTGGGAACCAGGCCAGGGGCCTCCGACATGTGAAGCTTGCCTCTGCAAGCTGGGGGCCAAACCAGAGGGCCACCCACGTAGGAAGCACTCCCCAGTTCAGTATATGGGTCCACACAGGCCCGGCTAGTACTCTATCCTCGGACCCCAGGGCTGCAAAGTGAGTGCTTAACCTGCTGAGCCATCCCGGCTTCCCCTCCATAGTTGTACATTATTAGTTGTGACATAGTATTTTTCATTCCACACAGGTGGATGTAGGGCCATGCAGGGCGGGAACCAAACCCAGGGCCTCCTGCAAGGGAGGTGAGAGGCTTTGCCCCTGTTTTATCCCTGCGGGTACCAGTAGCTCCACAGTTCAGCATATGCGTCTGCATGTACCAGGACCGGGAAGCAAAACCTAGACCTCACGATGGCGAGGCAATAACTCAACATGCTGAGCTATCCCTGAGCATATTTTTAAAAGGGTAATTTTTTTTATTATTTCATAGGACTCAATGAAAAGATATTTTGAGAAAAGTAAACATCTGAAATTTAGGCAAAATATTTTAGGCATTGCTTAAGTTACATTTATTTCATCATCAAACTGATATTTAACATATCTTAATTCTACTGTTAAAGAAGCATAAAAAAGAAATCACAAGATGGTCATCAAAGTGAAAGAGATCATATTTTGTAATCATGTATCTATAAATTCTGACCAGAATGAATATATGTATATAAAGAAAGTGGTCATTTGTTTATTAACTCAAGAAATAATTTGACATTTTGCAAGTATGAAAATAAAAAGTGACAGGACTCTGTTTTTAAGCATGTGGGTTTTTCAGATGTATATAATCTCATTATACCTGTGATGCAAATGCAGATAAAAAAATTATTTTCTGTTGTCCTTTACTTGCATTGTCCCTTTAAAAAAATCACTTAGGTAACCAATGGACAATTTAACTACCTGAAGCTTTTGATTCAGTTCCATTCTCCCAATGACCATGGTTGAAATTTACAGGGTGTAAGGTTATATAAACATCCCAGCAGGGGCAAAAGTATCTAGTGGTTGCCAAATACTAACAAGCACATAGGTAAAAGAGTTCTACCAAGTTAGGAAAGAAGGAAGGCATCATATTGAGCAGAGATATCTTATTCAAAGGCCTCATTATCTCAAGGTGCCCTAACTGAATGAGTGTACTGTTATTCCCTTCATTATGAGCAAACACCAGAAATATAGCACAAAGAGAGAAGGTCCCAGTGATTCACAATATAATTATAAGTGCCACGTTCAGAAACAGAACAAAAGCAACAGTGGAATACTGTAACCTCAATGGTTAAGGAGGGCAAACAGAAACTTGTTCAAAGCCTACACAAAATCGTATGAACCCGCCTTTGTCACAAGCACATTATTAGGCAATAAGAGTGGTGCTGAGGTACAATTTATAAATGGTAAAATGATTTGCACACATTTTCTTACCACCAAATTATTCCTGTTACCTACATTAAGAGTACTGGTTGCTTACCAGTAATACATAATTGGGCTCGGCATAAGGTAACTATAATGGCTCCCTATTGTTTTACCCCAGCATTCATTCTATTTGAACAAGGTTCTTTGTTAAGCCATGGGAAGTAAAATCTGCATAAAAACATGATCACATTGATGAGTGACACACACCTCATGAGAAACGGTGATTGCTCTATTTAATTATTTGACCCTATGTGCACAAAATTAGACAGTCCTTACTTCATTGTATCTTTCCATCATTGGTCTATCTATGATGTTCTCTTATTAATTGTTCCTTTATTTATTTATTCATTTAAGAAATGTTTTAACTCTCATGAAAGCACCTTACAACTCCAGGCTTGGTCTATCTATGATGTTCTCTTACTACTGTTTGTTTGTTTGTCTGTTTGTTTAAAAAATACATGAACTCTCATGAACACATCTCACAACTCCAGGCTTTGACTATCCAAAATAACTTATATCTACCCACGACTTCCTTCCCCATCCTGAATCCTCTGCTCCTCTGACCAGAGAAATCTCTCTCCCAAATCTTAAACATACCGGTATCCTCCTCTTTGCTCTAATATAGAGAAATGTGTCATTGAAATATAGTGTTTTACTTTTGGTTGTTTTTAACTGTATTGCTTCATTTTGCTGTATGTAATCCCTGGTAACATTTTTCACTGAATATTTTATTGCTAAAATTAATTCACATTGTCTCTTGTCGCCATGATTCAATCATTTTGACCGCTGCATAATATTCTATCATGTGAGTATACCCTCAATCAATTCATCCATTCTTTTTTTTTTTTAAGATTTATTTTATTGTTTGAGAGAAGTTGAGAGGCAGAAGAGAGAGGGAGAAGGGAAAAGGGCCCAGAGCGGTCTTCATACTTGTACATCATTAGTTGTGATATGGTTTCCTTCTGCATTGGTGGATGTGGAGCCGTGTGGGGCAGGAACCACCAAGCCAGCATGGTGGTTACCAGTTGTGCTGCGCTTCATTTTATGGGGTTGCACTGGCTGGGGCCAGGAATTGCACTCCAAACCTCATGATGGCGAGGTAAGCCCTCAACCATTGAGCATCCCAACATCCCCAATTCATTTCTTCTTCTACTATGATCATTTGGATTGTCGCCAGGTTTTCGTTGTTGCATTAAAGTTGTTATGAATATTCTTATTTACACAGGCCTACCTCTAAAATTTGAGGGCTCTAAAGTACTAATACCAATGGAAGCACACACACCATAGTTCAAAGCATGAAATGGTATAAATCCAGCTATACACACAGCTCAACAATGTTCCCACCCCAGGACCCAGCAGCCTTTTCCTCAGAAGAGGAGTTGTCCTGGGCTCCTTTGTGACTAGGCTACCATGCCTTTCTGACCTTTGTGCAGAGTAAACAGCAGCTAGGACTAGACCAACATGCCTAGGCAGTGACAGGACAAACCAGTACCCATGTTGGGACAAAGATGAGCTTCCCTGGCAGCAAAGACAGGCAAGTCCACTCCCCAACCCCCGGCTTTTCTGACTTGAGATTTTCAGATAATTCTGAGCACCACCCAAAACTTGACCACCCAAGCAGAAGGGAGGCAGTGTGCAGAAATCTAGGGAAGCTGAGCTGCCTTGACTCTGACCCAGGGGAACGGGAGGAGGCAGCCATCTGTCTCTGGTCTCCCAGGGCTGGGGCTCTGATCCTCCCACTTCCTCCCCCCATGCACAGACCCTCACTCACCCTAAGACATGATCCCTGACTCAGGGAGGGGCCCCAATGGGTTTGTGAGACTCTCCGTCACCTATGATTCTCATCAGCTCACTCATCAAATGTTCAAAAATGTTTTTTACATTACCAAAAAGGAAAACAAAATAGTTTTCGTATTTCATTTTTGTGATTTGTTGGATGCTTCAAAGGGTGGAGTCCAGGCAAGAGAATTAAACTGGGGCCTCCTGCACGGGAGTCAAGTACCTTCACTACCACCACTCAGCTATCTCTACTGTTACCAGTTGTGCCGAAGTTCAGCACATGGGTTTGCACGGGCTGGAGCCAGGAATGAAACTTCAGACCTCGTAATTGTGAGGCAAGTGTTCAACCTGCTGAGCTATGCCAGCATCCTTGACTTTTGTGGGGGGGGTTTTGTCATTATAATTAGTATTAGATATTGCAAATCATCATTTGTATAAAATATTTGTCAATATTTTTTTTGAGGCATTAGTGATAACTTTGATATTAAGTCTAACCTTAAAATGAAAATTCTACTTCATCAGCAATTTGAATATCCTTAACGATGTCTGTCAAGGACTATCCCATGTGATTCTAGGCAAGTCACCTACTCTTAAGAATTGTTTCTCTTACAGTTTAGAAAAAGAGAAAAATGATGTGGCAGAGGGGATCCCAGGGTAACTCAATAGACTGAGCACCTGCCTTGCAACCACAGGGTCCAGGGATCAAATCCTGGCCCTGGCCCATGCAAACCCACATGTTGAACTTTAGCACAACTGGTAATCACCAGAATGGCAGTGAAGATTCTTGCCTCTCATGTAGGAGGTCCCTAGTTCATGACCAACCCACATGGCCCCACTTCACTTGTGTGGAACAAAACCATGTCACAACTAACAATGTCCAACTCTGGAAACTGCTCACATATGCTCTCTCTCTCACCTCTCAAACAATAAAATAAATCTTTTAAAAAAAAATAGGTGGCAGAATTGTTCTAGTTATTCTTCTACAGTGCTTCTAAAATTCAGGGTTTCAATTTAGAACTAGCTTTAATTTCTAGCCCCTTGTGACACGTGGACACCATAACATCTTGCTATCAGCTCAATATAGCCTAAAGACAAAAATCACCTGACCCCATGCCATTGTTGTCTTTTACATCAGTGCATAGGCCACGTATCTGCTTTTGAGCACCCACAGCGTCTTCTGCATCCTAAAGACAGAAATACAAAAATACATAAAAAAGGCATCACAAATACACAATAGGACCAATCAGTGCTTGCTCATTCATCATGCAGCCTTCAACTGTGTCGCCTAAAGGAGGATCAGAAACTGCGAATATCAGCAGTGCCACCTGCTGAAATGACGACTATTCCCGGCTCCTCTGCAGACGTTTATTAGGGGTTTAACCAGGCTATCTGGATGAGTCAACGTGAAACTCCCAGGGAATGAAGAGGCTCTTGATGACAAAATGCCATAGTTGAAATTATAGCAACATTCATTCACTGAGTGTCTATGAAGCAGGAAAACTTTTTGACTTTCAGTGGAGACAATCAGCTGCTCTTGCCTATACCAGGAAGTGATACTTGAAAGCAAAAAATGCCAATTGAAGATCCTAATAGGTCAATAATTGTATTGTTGGAGGGTCTATGGAAGTGAAGCAATGCATGTGAAAGAGAATTGTACACTTTATAGCATCATTTGCATGTTTAATATTGTTATCTTTAACCACTTTAGTTAAGATGGGTTTGCTAGAACCAAAGAAATCAAAATTCACTTAAGAGGAAGAAAGATAACAAAACCACCAGCACCTACCAGTGCCTCATACTCCTGAGTGATAGGTTCAAGCAGGGAAGCTAACACAACTGCAGTAGGCAGGAAAAATTATCTCCTAAGTGTTTCCTCTAAAGTTTTAGTAAAAATTACATGAAATATTATAGAGATAATGAAATATTAAAATGTCTTCACATCCAACTTGCACCTACTGCACACAAGGAACCATAGAAGCTGCTTTGATAAGTATAAAAAGTATAAAGATATAAACCTTAAAAAAAATAATAAAGCCCATTGGAAATGAAGTCGTAGGAAAAAAGTGTGCTTTCAGTACTAGCTTCTGAAGAGAATCTGCCATCACTAATAACATGTATGAAAGAAGCCTGGAACTCAATAAGACTTCAACCTACTGAAAGAAATTTCAGTTGTGGTTAGAGCTTTGAGTTTCTGGAATCTATAAGGGTTATAAGAAAGTAGAGATCTCCATTAAAGGATGGGAAGGTCTGCTTAGATATTTCAATGATCTTTTATCAAATACAGTGATTCCTGTCCTAACAAACAAGTATTCAGAAAGGAGGGGGAAAGATACTTTATTAAAAATTTCACTGTGTAAAGAAAAATATAGGGGAAGCCGGGATGGCTCAGTGGGTTAAGCGCTCACTTTGCAGCCCCGTGGACTGAGGATCGAGTCCCGGTCCCGGCCTGTGTGGAGCCATATGCTGAACTGGGGAGTGCCCTCAGTTCAGTTCTCACAGGGGTGAGACCCCGGCCCAGTTCCTGCCCTGTGCAGCCCCGCACCCACCTGTGGAATGAAACGATGTGGAAAAACCAATGATGTGCAGCTATGGAGAATCTTCTGGGCCCTCCCCCTTCTCTCTGTCTCTGTCTTTGTCTCTCTCTCTCTCTGTCAAAAACAATAAAACTAAATCTTAAAAAAAAAAAGAAAGAAAGAAAAATATAGGATCCATTATGATAGCTTTCAAAATTCAGTGGTACCTTGGTACTTGTCGTTAATGGTTCCGGGAGGTGTGACAAATATCAAAAACGATGAGTACCAAATAAAATTTTTCCATTAGAAATAATGCAGTGCTACCTCGCTCCACTCTTGTCATTAATTAATTTAGGGAGGTGTAATGAGTACCAAACTCACAAGTACCGGGACAACATTTCTGCGTCAAAATGTGACAAGTGCCCAATTCGACGAGTTTCAAAGCAGTCAAGTACAAAGTTATGACTGTCTAAATAATCTCCGTATTGTTCCTTAGACACCTCAGGACTCCCCACCATGTCACTTTAGATAGCACTTGTCCTGTTTTGCACCCCTCATGGAAGCCCATAGCACCCCTGAGACCACATACAGTGGCAAGTCCAAAGAGCATCCCCAGTCCTGAGGGTCCAAGTAATGTGCCGCTATTGTGGCCAGTGACACTGCCTCCTAGGTTGCCCTGCCCCTTACACTAAATGTGAAAGGAACTGACAGAGCACCTTGGACCCCGATCCTGGCCGAGGCAGACACTGTTAAGAAGAAAATTTTCCTAAGACTTTTTAAATCAACATATCATATAGAGCATATGGCCTATTACGATGTTATCATAGGATTTGAAATTCTACTACAATAACTTCTTTTTTTAAGTGGAAATGTAAGAATGCTTTATGTGGAGGAAGCTGGAATGGCTCAGCAGTTAAGCGCTCACTTTGATGACCTGGGGACTGAGGATCGAATCCCGGCCCAGCCCATGTGGACCCATATGCCAAACTGAGGTGTGCTTCCCATGTGGGAGGCTCCCAGTTTGGTTCTTAGGCCCCATTTCAGATCCTGGCTCAAGGGGCCTTGCCTCCCATGCGGGAGGCCCCCAGCCCAGTTCCTGCCCTGCACAGCCCCCACCCACCTGTGTGGAACAAAATTATGTCAAAAACTGATGACATACAACTATGGAGACTGCTCTGGGCCCTCCCCTTTCTCTCTGTCTGTTTCTGTCTCTCTCTCTCTGACTCTGTCAAAAAATAAAATAAATCTTTAAAAAAATAAGAAAAAAGAGTGCTTTATGCATGCTCTTTCATTGCCCTGCATTTTAATTATGAATCTGGCCATGGTGGTTTGAATGGAAATCTAGTCACTTGATCTAGACGATAGCAGGGCTCACTCTGGTTTCTGGATACAAATTTCCTGACTCAAATTTCAGCTGTCTGTGATCGTGGGAAGATAATTAACCTCTCTATACTTCAGTTACTTCTAATCTGTAAAATGGAGCCCTAAGACTACCTCATGTTGTTGTGGAGGTTGATTTAATAGATGTTATTGTACAAAGTGTTTATTTAATGTGTTGGCTGTGGTGTACAATAGCCAGGTAATCTTAGATTCACCATGTGGCCAGGAAATCACTTGAAATTGGAACTACAGGACTCGTTAGTGTACAATGATATGTGAACCTACCAGTTTCTATGGTAAGCAGGAAAATGAATAAATACCAAAACATGTAAACCAGCACAATCAAAACAATTATTGTAAAGTCAACTCATCTTTTTAAGCATGTGAGAAGGAATATAAAGCAAGAGTACAAAAAAGTACTAGAATAGAATCAAACTCTCACCTTAGAAATGGTATTTTTGGAACATGATTATAATCTAATAAGTGGTACCTTAATTGTCCAAAAACAAGTTAGCAGTTAAAATCTTTTGATAGTATTGGGCCTATGGGATTTAAACATAAGTTGAATTTTTGACTCAATGTTTCCTCAGGGCAGTTTCCAACTCAAGAGTGTAGAATTCATTTGTAGGTTTGAATTTAATTTGGACAGTCCACATTATTCTGTTCAAGTGACATGGGGAGTGGGGGCCTGCACTGCGGTGAGTTTCTTACACCCCTTCCACTTCCTTCCTCAGCCTCTCATCTTAGTGAATGCCGTCACCACCTACCCGGGTCCTCCAGCCAAAAGCGCTGACTTCAAGTCCTTGTGATTCGACCCTTAAATTGCAGTGTCCATTCATCTGCTTTCTTCATCCCACTGCCATCACCTGGGTCCAATCGCCAGTCTCCCACCTGAGTGTCCTTACTGGACTCTATGTTTCCAGTCTTGTCTTTCTCCAATCTATGAGAGCAGTCAAAGGGATGCCACCCAGCTGAATTGAGTCCTTGTCTCACCGAACTTGAAAGAAACCCCAGATTCCACATTAGGTCTCTACCTCTTACTGGGGCCACTCCAACCAACCTAGCTTGTGACTCTCCAGCCACACTACCTTTTTTTCTTCCTTCACTGTGTCAGACACTTTCCAGGCCTAGGGCCTTTGCAAATATTCTTGTCTCTACCAGGAATACTCTTTATTCTATACAATTATTAAGTTTTTTATATACTGTGGGCGTATCTATCTATCTATCTATCTATCTATCTATCTATCTATATATATATATAATCACTGGTGAGATAGAGGATTGCCATCCATATGGAAATGAAGAGAATTGTATTAATCTGGTAAAACCCATTTTGATCATAATGGAGACTCTGCCTGCCATGCAGTGGAACCTGGTCTATTATAAGGTGACCAACTTTTTTCCAATGAAAAGGAGGATATAAATAAATAAGGAGGACATAAATAAATTAAAGAAACAAATATTGCAAATAAGAAAACTTATTCTTTGCAACAATAATAAACGGAAAGCATTATAATATATTAAATAGATAATGCAGGCATATTATGATTAATTATTATTTAAATACGAATATTTTTCAATTGAATGAATATTTTTGTTAATGTGTCATTTTCTAACAAAATATTAGAAATATACATACAAGAATTATTTTCATATTGAATTTCACAGCAAGTGCTGCAGCTAGAGTATCAACAGTCAGTCTTAATTTTTCAGTTGTCCAAAAATCATTAGCAATTGAAAATACCCTTTCAATGGCTGCATTAGTGCCAGGGCAGCACAATGTAAATTAGACTAGAAGAAGTAAATTTTCATATAGTATATGTGCATTTTTGAAATGGTTGAATATTTCCACCCACCTTTTATCAACTTCAACATGTTCATTTTCCTACTCGACCAATTTTTCTGAATTTAAATAAATATTCAGTTTTCTAATTTCTTCAAATAGACAATTGTCATCTATTTTAATGTCTGGTAGTTCTGTGGATAAAAACTGAACACAAGTCAAAAAGGAGGATATCTAGGAGGACGCTTTTCGAGGGAGGACAGAACTTCCAAAAGGAGGACTGTCCTCCCTAAAGGAGGACGGTTGGTCACCTTATCTATTACTTTCTCTGACTCTGCTGTCTTTTTCATAGCCATCAGTCACTAGTAGTACTCACCTTTGTTCCGTACAGTGGTTGCTACTCTGAAGTATTTTCTTCTCAGTAACTGTAGAAGTGGGAGGTGGAGGGAGCTTCTCCTTCCTAGTCACTCAGGGAGAAGGCTGGAAAGACATCTGATGAGATCTGATCAGCTAGGCTTCATAGATAGAATTTTTTTTTTAAGATTTATTTTATTGTTTTTGACAGAGACAAACAGAGACAGAGAGAGACAAAGATGAGAGGGAGATCCAAGAGCAGTCTCTGTAGTTGTACATCATCAATTTTTGACATGGTTTCATTCCACACAGTTGCGCGGGGGCCTCATAGGGTGGGAACTGGGCTGGGGGTCTCCTGCATGGAAGGCACACCACCTAGAGCCAGCGGCCCAAGTGGGGGTGGGGGCGAGAACTGAACTGGGGGCCTCCCGCATGAGAAGCACAACCCAGTTCAGCATGTGGGTTCATACAGGGAGGGCCCGGGATTCAATCCTTGGTCCCTGGGACTGCAAAGTGAGCACTTAACACGTTGAACCACCTCAGCTTCCCCCAGAATGGTTTTCATTCATCACCATGGCTAGGGAGTTGCGAGATTTGAGTTCACCAGCCCAGGGTCATTTCCCAAAGCTATGGGTAGAATCAACTTCACTTGGCTGAAAATAGTGGAAGTTATGATCAAAATCAGGGGTAGATACTAGTGAGCCAAAGGCATGAATAAAATGAAACAAATCTTTCCATTTACACATCACCAAGAAAACTAAGATGTTCTCATCTTTCATGTATGCTTCATGGGAATGGCCCACTCTCAATAAAAGTAGGAAGAGGTGCAATTTGGTCTTTTACCCTTGTCCTGTGTGTTTTGGGGGTCATTTTCCACGTCTTATATCAAGGATATCTTTGTCTGAATACTGCCAGCCACTTTATTTGGGACATCCATGTTCTCGTACATCACTTCTGTCTCACACGTAGTCACTAGCCACATGGGGTTATTGAGCACTTAAAATGTGGCGATGTGACTGAGGAGTTGTTTCTGAAATAGTATTAGTTTTAATTAATTTGCACTTAAAATTAAATAGCCACATGTGGCCAATGGCTACTGCATAGGCTAACACAGCTATAGATCTTTCCAGCTATCCATCCTCATATCAAAACTTTTCAAGGTAACAGCCAAATTAATCTGCTAAACCAATTCATTATCATGCATGAAAATGACTTAATTTATTAATATTTTAAAATTAATTGCTTATATTCTATCAGGAATTTTGAAAGCCTTAAAGGGAAAGAGTGACAAATGGTGACATTTGGAACATTTTTCTTTGATGCAAGAATCTTCTTGATAACTCTCAAATAATATCAAATGCTTTGCTGCCTAAAAACTATATTTCCAAATTAATCACTGGGCAACTTGTAGGGTGTGAACACATCTAATAATGTGTTCTTGCCCTCTGATAGTACTCTATTTAGATTTTACAGACTCTTATTTCTTTTGAGTTAAATTTTATCCTTTATAGCCCCAGTTTCTATTTGCCAGAGAGAGAGAGAGAGAGAGAGAGAGAGAGAGATGGCTGGAGAATCAATTTAGAAGATTTGCAAAGTACCTTTTAAGAGATGAATGGGAATGACATTAAAGTAAACATGCATAATTTGAAAATAATTTGGGGAATTTGCATTGTTTTGACAAATTGAAATCTGCCCCTCTCCATGAGGTTCCAGGGAGACCAGATGGTAGTGTAGTGTATTGGAGGGGGTCCAAAATTGCTTTTGTGTTAATTGATATAGTTTGCTAAGAAGGGTCTCCGGGGGAAAGTATCCCCAGGTAGTTGATTGCTTTGGAATTCCAGCAGAGAAGTGTGTCAGATGAGAAGGGAAACATAAGTTATTGAGGACTAATGCCTCAGATTGGACCAGTTAATTTTATCACAGGGAATTCAGAACAATGTTTCAAAAAATATCAAAAGGATATTTCTGAGACAGGAATAGAACTTGGTAAAGAGCTGAAGTAAATTAGCAGCACGCCGGCCCAGTTTGACTTCCCTTTGGTGTGTGGAAGATCCTTTAATGTTAGCAAGTGTGTATATAGCTGTGACAAGGGGTTCAAGGGCTTTGTTTTCTAATTTTAAAGTGCTGACCCTAATCAGCTGAGCGAGGAAAGGTAGTGAGTTGGGAGGGAGCCTGCCCTGGCAAAGACTCTTTGTAGCGCCTCAAAGAGCATTTGCTGTTTAATTGGAACATTCACACCTGCTAAATAGCAGTTGTTTAAAATGACACATTGAGAAAAAGATCAACTGTTTTGGGGTTTCCAAAGGAGAATAAAATTCCTGCACTGCTTAAGTAACTGCAATTTTACCTAATGGGAAGTTGGAGTTTTGTTTAGTCATAGAGTCAAAGGGGAGGGAATGCTCATCCCTTACCCTTTATTACTATTATTATTATTAATTATTACTATTATTTTGCAAACCTTTGCATAAAGAAGGAGGGTAGGGAGGGTGGGATGGAGAGAGAGGTGAATGAAGTGGTGAAAAGTGAAAGGAGGGAGACCTTTTTTATGAGCCCTCCTTTCTTCAAATTTTACACTTTCAATGGTTTTCTGCCTACTAGCATATTTTCTTTCTAATCCTTTTCTATTAAGGTTAGGTGGAAATGATTATTTCTGAAAAGAAAAAAAAAGACACCTTTTCTTTTTTCCCATAATGGTCAATGAGGAGTACTTTAGCCACATCACTATATAAGCTTTTTAATATAATTGCCTAATGTAATGCTAAAATATATTGCAGTTTTTTGCATTTTTTTAGCTCTTTTCAAATAGTGTTCTTACCATTAAAAGAACAGTTGTTTGACCTTTTTCTAGGAGGTTAATAAAGAAGGCACAGCCTCATAAGTCTGATTCAATTTCCTTTATGTGAACATGCTGCATAAGTGACCATTATAGTATTTGTCTGGTTTTCCCTGCTTTGTTTTGCAGTTACCAGCTTTTTATATGAATGACCACATATGTTGTACGTTTGGCCACTTAAGGTGAGAAAAAGCAAAATAGATTTCCCCGAGCTTTCAAATTCCCACACAGTGGACTCTCTAATGCAGACTTGAAATGTACCTGGTCATGCATTATTTAACTGTATTGTATTTTGTGTTTTAAACTTTTCTACCACATATTCAATTTTAATAAATGCATGAGTAGATGCAATATTTGAGCTCTATATCTTAAAAATTCAACACATTCAACAGATTCTTCAGACTTCAAAGAATTTAATATTAGTATCATAAAAGGTCTTTTAAAGAATAATACTGGAACATAAGAAAAATGACTGCCTGAGTGTACCCTATCATTTTGAAAGTGTTTTATTGCTTTAATTTCCTGTCTTAGTAAAGTAACAAGCGGCATAATAGAAGATATATTGTTACAGAGTTTGCAATTTATTAGAAGGCTTGAGCTAGTTGAAGACTTTATGTGAAGTGAAAAACGAAAACCTCTATTTAGCTGAAAAATGGAGACGAACCACAACATCAATGTTGCAGCAGCTTGAAATGGAGCCCTATCTTTGATAAGTTGTCTCTACATGCCTTGGATGGTTTGCGTGAAATAAATCCGTGGCACCAGCCTCATTCTGAGCTAGCTGTGTGTCATTAGGTTCCTAGAAACCTAATGTTATTTCATTTGTGAGGCGTGTATAAGATGACTGTTGCTATTTGGATTCCTTAGCACAAAGGTGCTATTAAAGTAGAAATGACCCATAACATACATTTTCATTCATTTATTACATTTTTTGCATGCGTGACTGAATTTTAATCCTGAGCCTTGTCAACCTGATATAGTTATACTAGGCTTTTAAAGTCAGTTTCATGTACCGCACTTTGCTGTCTTTTACACAGTGGCATAAAAGCATCAAAAAAGGAGGCATTTATCCCAGTGAAGAATGGAGAGGCAATTCATTCCTGAATCTAAAATTGTAGCAATGAGTGGTGTGACACTATGACTAACCTGTAAAAATAAGTTTTAAAACTGCCTCAGCAATCACTGCAAGGGAAGGGAACGCAGGGTGTTTAGCAGATTTTGGGTTGGTTTGGTTTGGTGTTTCACACACTGGGTACTCAGATATGCAGACATTGAACAGCTCTCCTGGAATGGAGCTGCGTGTTTATCAGGACAGAGCAAGAAACCTAAGAATTATAAGGATTTCTTAATCCCACTGTTCTCCCACTGGAAGATTGCAAACATCTGTTCTAACAGTTTATTTGGTTTTTTGACAAAATGAAGCAAAATAGGATCTGCTACCATATGCTATTCAAGTAGACAGTCCACTTGAACAGACCAAAAGGCCAACTGTCTTATATTTTGGTAAACAACAATAATCTTAGCCCAGTGCGTAGGTTTCTTGAGTCAGGAGTTGCCTTTACTACTCCTGATTATATTTTGGCACCATCCTAAACAATGTGTTTTGCCTTGTTAATAAGCTAACTTCATTGCCTGCTGGAGTTTTTATGTGAAGAAGGGTTTATGAAATTTAAGCTAGTACCACCTATAAAAATCTCACCCATGTTTAAGCAGCGTAGCTAGACGACTTGTGGTCTGAAAGCATAACACAATAGCACAGACATTTCTATTTCCTGTGTTATCTATGTTCATCTTTGAAAGAATAATGATTTCCAAGCTTTATTGCTAACTGAAGCACAAAAGATTTCCTCTGGGCTTGCCACAGACAACCCTCAGGCACATTAGACAGTCAACTAGAGTTAGTTCAAAGTGAATTACTCCATTTTAATCATGGTGACTTTACCAGCTTAGTCAATATGCCATAATGGCATATCGTCAAGCTTTCATTCCACCCTCTTCTTTTATTTTTCTTTCCTTTCTAGTCTTTAAATGATACCCAGATCACTTTATTTCCAGGCATATTTTTTTAGTCTATTGAAGATTTATAGATTTAACAGTACTTCAAAATGACTCATCTTGTTTTACAGCATTTGAGGTTTTGTTTGGTAACTCTTTTTCCTCTTAATCCTTGGCTAAAATCTGTGAAGGTTTTTGTTTTTGTTTTTTGTTTTTTTAACAACTGAATGAGTCCTGAGTAAGAGTCATAGCCAATTATAAAGTTATAATGAGTGCAAACTTTGAAATACAAATAGATAAAAGGTTGTACCATGAATAACTAGAAACTAAATATTTACTCCATTCTCATTCATTCACAAATGGGAAGCTGGTATGTATAGAATGCAGGCACCTATGCATAAAATAGTCAATGAATTCACCAACTAAAGACAGATTTTGTCATTTGAACTCACTGTAAAGTCCATGTAAAACACTCTGGAAACCTCTCAGGCAGTGTATTTTGCCATCAGGCAAAATATCGAATAAGTTTATATTTTTTCTTCCTTTATTATTTTCTCCTTACTTTGTTCTCATCAAGAAGATTAATAATGATAAGTGTGGCTCCTTTACCTCAAGGGGAAAAAAAATTTTGTTCACACTTCCCAGGGAGTGTGTATTGCTTTGTCTCATTCCTTCTATACATAGTAGCCATTAGTCCCCAAACCTCCAGCCTCCAGCACCAGTGGTACTCTGTGTTTTAGCTTCACTCCTGCCTTCTGAGTGTGAGGACCCCCTCGCCCAGCACACGAAGGCATTGTAATTACTTTCACTTCTAGTTAGCATAGGTCATGGAACTAGTGTTAATAATAATCTTTCCCTCTGGACTTTACTGTATTTATATTTCTCTGATCCAATAACCACTGGGACCATAGAGGTGTATTTTATCTTCATTTCAGTTCTCTTGGTATTGTGTTAGCCCAGGGGGGAAATCAAATGAGGTACAAAACATGGAAGACTCACACAACTCTGAGGTCATTAACACCTAATTAGAAACAGCTTAGAGATCGAAATAACTGGTTAGTTAAGATGTGAGCAAGAGAGAAAGAGAGATCAGACAGTGTTTAACTTCTTCGATGCCAATGTGGTCTTTATCACCAACAGCCAGGTTGTACCCCATTGTGTACTTTCAAACTTCAAGAAGGAGCATTTGTGTGTTTTTTCTTTTCTTTTTTGTCATTTTGATAAAATAAGCTGTTAAAACACTGGATAGCAAGAAGAAAAGACTTTGCCTAAAGGCCTAACATATTAATTGATTTCTTTTTCTTAACTGAAAGTTATAATAGAGTTTGGGCCTAGATAACCTAAATATAAAGTTTTTTAAAAAATATTGTATGAGAAAAGACACATTTGGTTAAATAAAAAAGACACAACACTGTGAGACTTCCATTGTAGGGAAGCTAAATAATATTATTTTAAGATCAAGAAAATATTTGTATCTAAAAATATTATAGCCATATATTTTTATTACATTTTAATAGGTTTTAAGTTATGCAACACCACAACATTTTAAAACATTGTGACATTTTACCTCTTCTAAAACTACAGTTATTCTCCTTCTCATCGTGATTTTTGGTGGGTGGGAGACACAATGTACATGCGGGTGCGGGTCTGCTGAGGGTCAGTACTGAAAAGAGAGAGATTAAATGTGGAAAACACTCCTGCCTCAACCGACATGGTAAATAACAGAGTGAACTTTCCCTCTCTTTGTTCCCATATTTGCAACTCAGTGTTTCATTAATAACTACCTATGCCACACTTGGACCCTAAGGATCCCTTCACCTTGGAATTGAAGCCACACTCCAATGCTGAGCTTGTCCAGGGGGGTCTCAGTCACCTGCTGGGGGAAAATGGAGGAATTGAGGAGAGCTTTGCTGTTTAGTCCCAGAGTCACACCGTAAACCCTTGCTACATGTCCTAGAAACGTGCCTCCCCTCCACTTTCTAAACCCAAGGCAGTATTAGCATAAGGGTCAAGACCTAGGGGTGCTGGAAGTAGACCATTGGATGTAACTGCAGCTGTGCCACTGACTTTGTACAAACCTTCTCTGCTTCAGTTTCCTCACTTGTAACGTAGAGATCATGATAACAATAGTGTGTCCCTCATAGGATCATTGTGAGGGTTAAATGACTTAACAAGCTCAGAGCTGGGCTGCTTACTAATATAAGCCATCAGTTATCAAACCATAGTGGGGGTTCTTGGGATCCTTTCTTGGGTCCATTAGATCAAAGTAATTTTTATAACAATGCTGAGAAGTTATTTGAATTTTTTACTCTTATTCTCTCACGAGTGGGCTAAGAGTGTAAATAAACCACATGACCTGTGAGTTTTGCCATAGCTTGAATGCAGAAACAGGTAGGACACCTAGCTGTCTTCTCTTAAGCTAGATATTAACAGTAGAGATTTGAAAAAATTTAGAACAATGCTGATCTTCTCACTATATTTTTGCTGTGCAAAATGCAGTTATTTTTTATTGAAATATGCTATTTTGTTTGCATATATTGGGTCTTTTATTTTAAGTCAATTCATAAATAAATATATTTTTAATTTCCTAATTTAAATTTCTACTAGAGGGAGGCCGGGATGGCTCAGTGGGTTGAGCGCTCACTTTGCAGCACTGGGGACCAAGAATCGAATCCTGGCCCCAGCCCGTGCAGGCCCATGTGCTGAACTGGGGAGTTCCCCCAGTTTAGTGCTCTCTCTGTCTCTCTGTATCTCTCTCTCTCTCTCTCTCTCTCTCTCTCTCTCTCTCTCTCTCTCTCTCTCT